>CAUYLG010039543.1:0-22303 GCA_963573385.1 Cacajao melanocephalus
ATAATATATGTTATATATATATATTTCTGTGGGGTCAGTGGCAATGTCCCCTTGTAATTTCTAATTGCGTTTATTTGGATTGTCAATATTTGACAATTTTTTTTTTTGAGACAGAGTTTTGCTTTTGTTGACCAAGCATGCAATGGCACGAACTTGGCCCACTGCAACCTCCACCTTCCAGTTTCAAGCGATTCTCCTGCCTCAACTTCCTGAGTAGTTGGGATTACAGGCACCTGCCACCATGTTCAGCTAAGTATTGTATTTTTAGTAGAGATGGGGTTTAACCATGTTCGCCAGGCTGGTCTCAAACTCCTGACCTCGTAATCCACCTGCCTCGGCCTCCCGAAGTGCTGGGATAACAGGCTAGAGCCACTGCACCCAGCCAATATTTGACAATTTTAAAAATTTTCTTCAAATTCTGAGAATGAGACTTTCCTATACCAATATTGTAATGACCTCCATTACAGTAAAAAAAAGCTATAAGACATAAACAAGCAAATAAAACTTATTATTTACAGTGAAAATGATTATGCAAATAGAGAAAAAGAGTCATGAAAAATATTTAAATTAATACATGTTTTGGCAGGGTAACTGAATATTAGATTATTTTCATTTTAATATTAACAAACAACAGCTAAAATTTAAAATTAAAAAAGAATAATTTCATTTATAGTATAACTAAAATAATTATATGTATAAGTCTAATGACAAATGTATGAAACTTTAAATACAAAAAGAAAAGCATTGCCATATAATATTGAGATTTAAAAAACCCATGTAAATGAAGGGGTATGCAAGATTGATGGTTTAAAAGACTAAGTATTTAAAGTTATAAATTCTCCACTCATTTATAAATCCAATCAATGCATGCCCACCTAAAATCCCCAAAGATATTTTCTTTTTAAATTGGCAAACTGATTATATAATTTATTTCAGAATGTAAAGGTTTAAGAGTTGCCAACAAAATCTTGATGGCAAACTACAAAGATTTTTAATCACATTACCAGAGGCTGGTGGTAAGGGAAAGGAGAGATATTCATCAAAGAATACAAAGTCTTAGTTAAATAATAGAAATAACTTCTGGTGATCAATTGCACTGCCTGGTGACAATAGTTAATAATAATGTATATTTAAAAATAGCTAAAATAGTATATTAAATGTTCTTACCATGAATAAATGATAAATATTTGAAGTGATAAATATGTTAATTAACCTGAATTGATGTATACATGTAATAAATTTCTCATTTTGTATCCTATAAATATGTACAATTATTATTTGTCAATTTAAAATAAAATAAGTTATAAAATAAAATGTTTTGAAAGTCACAATTCCAAAGAAAAAATTTAGTTTTAAAAAATTGGATAATGTTTCCACTGATAGACCAATATTGAAAGATGTGGTACTGGTGGGTGTCACATTCACATATATACACTATATGATTTACAACAAAAACAACATTGCCTTGAAGTGGTACAGGAAATAAATTTTCATCAAATGGTACTATGTCAACCAAATATCTATATGGAAAAAAATGATCTCTCACAAAAACACTTTAAAGAATCACTTCCAGATCAATTATATTTAAATGTGAAATACAAAACAATCAAGTTCCAAAAGTAGCATAGAAGAAACTTTGCAGGACATTAGAATGTAGGGAATTGTTGAAGAAACAAAACACCAAATCAGGTAATAAGGAAAATACTGATTAAATTAGAGTTACTAAGTAATAAGTCCCTCTATTTATAAACACGCAATGTAAAAAGAGAAATTAAATTCCAAGAGTAGGTCAGATATTTGTTTTATGGGTATTCTACAAAGGGCTTATGTACATGTTCCTAAAATGAAAAAGTAAGATACTCCATCCCAAACAACCGAATATAAGTAAGATTGTGTCCTGAAGAGATGCTCTACAAAAGAAGAGATGCTCTACAAAAGTTCAAATGGCCAATTTTTAAAAAACGTGAAGGTATTTGGGTCGGTAGCCATCAAAGTACTGAAAATTAAAATGCCAAGTTGATACCACCAGATTGGCTAACATTAATAATAGTGCATTTTCTTTTTAAAGATGATAATCTTGGTGAAGATAAGAAACAGCTTTAAGTTCCCTGTTTATGCAAGTGTAAACACTGTTATAGTCTCCAGTATGATGATATGCATGCTGTGTCCTGGAAGAATAATTACATTCTTATGCATAGAGCCAACAAAAATCCTTACATTATATCCACTAATACACTGAAAAATTAAAGCTGTGACATGACTGAGGAAAGGGACTCTTTGTTATTCTGCAGAGAACTAGAGTTATGGTGGTATTCTAAATTTTGGTGTTGTTCTTGCTTTTATTTGTATTCACTGTATACATGTTTATTGAGGTGTATATTTACATTTTTTCTGCTTTTCAGGATGTAAGATTTACTTCAAAAAATTCACTTTAAAGTGTTTATTATAAGAAACCAGAGAAAATGCCAGGTAGATACTTGCAGTTGACGGCATTGTGTCCTGCAAAATTCATATATTGAAACCCTGACTCCAAATTTGACTCTATTTGGAGACAGGGCCTATGTGGAAGTAATTAAGGTTAATGAGATCATAAAGGTATCAACCATCGAACTTACATCCTTATAAGAAGCAACACCAGGCTCTTTTTCTTTCCAAACACATAGAAACCAGTCATATGAGCACACAGTGGCTGCCCATAAGACTGGAAGAAAGCCCTCAACAGTAACCAAATAGGTTAGCACCTTGGTCAGAGTCTTCTAGGCTCTAAAAAAGTGAGAAAATTCATCTATGTTGTTTAAACCATCCATTATATACTATTTTTTTACCACACACTGAGCTAACATAACATAACATAACATAACATAACATAACATAACATAACATAACATAACATAACATAACATATAATATAAATGTAATATAATGTAGTATATGATGTAATTTATCTGTTCATTTATCAACGAATACTTAGATTGCTTCTTCCTCATCACTTTTGTGAATAATTTTACTGAGAACACAGATATATAAATATCTTTTTGAGACTCTACTTTCAATTATTTTCGATATATACCAAGAAGTAGAATTGCTGGATTATACAGTAATTCTACCTTAACTTTTTCGAGGAACCACCTTAATTTTTGTTTTGTTTTCTAACTACTTACAAAGTTGTAAAATTGCCAAAAAGATAATTAAAGGGGCATACCCTTTTAGTTTTAAATACCCCACTAAACACCATCAACATTCCAATGAAAAAATATGCCAGGTATTCTTTTGTCTCTTTGAAACTATTTTATAATTTTTTGGGATAAGCTATTTTTATTTCCTTACATAATTATCAAAACTGTTTTTTTTCATTGGCACCTGACAAACACGGCAAACATATGGCAAGAGAGAAGGAAATAGGCCACAAAGAAGAAATGTGAGAGATAGAAAATTACAGAGTAATTTAACAAGAAAAGCAAGAAAAAGTAAAGGGAGAAGCTAATAATAGATGAGAGGAGAAAGATATGGTCATTTCTGAAGTCCTAATAAAGCACATAAGTCACAGCTTCTTTATATCTTTTGTGGACATTATCAGCTCTGTAAGAAAAGCTAATTAGTTTATTATTGTTTACTCTGTAGTTTATTTTTATTTTTTAATAATTAATAAATCTTTTATAAAGTTAACAGTTATAAAGATACCAGTTTTATTAATAAAGAACCTCAGTACTTAGGCAGAATTGTGTAGAGTGAAAACTGAATGACTGAATTATCCATTTCTTTGAGGAAAAGTATAATAGTAATTTCCAACATAGTAGCTGCTCCAAGCCAATTTACTGCTAGAATTTTATTTTAATATATTACCATTTACTACCAAGGAAAATGCAAAGAAGTAGACTCTATTATTGACTTTCTCTTTATCTCTATGAAATTTTCAAAGAAAAGAGATAAAATGACACATTTTTTACTCAACTATTTCATCTCCCTCTTTGTTTTTTATTTTTGAAAAACCAGGTGCCTTTTCCATTTATCTGAACAGAAAAAAATGACTACTCTAGTTTACATTTCTGGCAAAATAGTGTCTTGTGAATTCTGAAAACATGGTCAGTTTAAAATAAAATCAGTGATTAAATAAGTTATTTGAGTTATGAGTTTTTTGGTTGAATACCATAATGAAATTTAATTTCCTAGTAAATAAATATGTTCATCTTCTGTTCTTGGTGGTGAAAGCATTTAAATACAACAATCCTAAGACCTTGTGATGAATGTAGATTTAAATCTGTTTGGAAACCTGGGAATTAAATCTTAGACAGAATCTGTGGCAATACAACTAATATATGTTTATACTCTCTAAAATCTTAATCCTAACTCTCACCAAAGCCAGTAGCCAGTATTCCTCTTGTATTACGTCACTGATTAAGACAGTCTTAAGGTTTCCCTCCACTTGACTGAATTTTAGACAGATTTCTTCCTAAATATAGTCCCCAACCTGCCTTTTATACATATATATATATATATATATATATATATATATATATATATATATAATTGTACTTTGTACTTTAGGTTCTGGGGTACAAGCACAGATCATGCAGGATTGTTGCATAAGTACATACATGGCAATGTGGTTTGCTGCCGCCATCCCCCCGTCCCCTATATCTGGCATTTCTCCCCATGTTATCCCTTCCCAACCTCCCTACCTGCTGCTGTCCCTCCCCTCGTACCCCTGCAACAGACCCCAGTGTGCTCCCCTCCCTGTATCCATGTGTTCTCATTGTTCAATGCCTGCCTATGAGTGAGAACATGCCATGTTTGATTTTCTGTTCTTGTGTCAGTTTGCTGAGAATGATGGTTTCCAGATTCATCCATGTCCCTACAAAGGACACGAACTCATCATTTTTTATGGTTACATAGTATTCCATGGTGTAGACGTGCCATGTTTTCCTTGTCCAGTCTATCATCCATGGGCATTTGGGTTGGTTCCAAGTCTTTGCTATTGTAAACAGTGCTGCAATGAACATACATGTGCATGTGTCTTTATAATAGAAGGATTTATAATCCTTTGGATATATACCCAGTAATGGGGTTGCTGGGTCAAATGGAATTTCTATTTCTAGGTCCTTGGGAATTGCCACACTGTCTTCCACAATGATTGAACTAGTTTACACTCCCACCAACAGTGTAAAAGTGTTCCTATTTCTCCACATCCTCTCCAGCATCTGTTGTCTCCAGATTTTTTAATGATCATCATTCTTACTGGCATGAGGTGGTATCTCAATGTGGTTTTGATTTGCATTTCTCTAATGACCAGTGATGATGAGCATTTTTTCATATGTTTGTTAGCCTCATATATGTCTTCTTTTGAAAAGTGTCTGTTCATGTCCTTTGCCCACTTTTGAATGGATTTTTTTTTTCTTTTAAATCTGTTTTAGTTCTTTGTAGATTCTGGATATTAGCCCTTTGTCAGATGGGTAGATTGCAAAAATGCTTTTCCCATTCTGTTGGTTGCTGGTTCACTCTAATGATTGTTTCTTTTGCTGTACAGAGCTCTGGAGTATAATTAGATCCCATTTGTCTATTTTGGCTTTTGTTGCCAATGCTTTTGCTGTTTTAGTCACAAAGTCTTTGCCTATGCCTATGTAATGAATGGTTTTGCCTAGGTTTTCTTCTAGGGTTTTTATGGTGTTACGCCTTATGTTTAAGTCTTTAATCCATCAGGAGTTAATTTTAGTGTAAGGTGTCAGGAAGGGGTCCACTTCCTGCTTTCTGCACGTGGCTAGCCAGTTTTCTCAACACCATTTATTAAACAGGGAATCCTTTCCTCATTGCCTGTTTGTATCAGGTTTGTCAAAGATCAGATAGTTGTAGATGTGTGGTGTTGCTTCCAAGGCCTCTGTTCTGTTCCTTTGATCTATAGCTCTGTTTTGGTACTAGTACCATGCTGTTTTGATTACTGCAGCCTTGTAGTATAGTTTGAAATCAGGTAGTGTGATGCCTCCAGCTTTGTTCTTTTTGTTTAGGATCATCTTGGCTATGCAGGCTCTCTTTTGGTACCATAGGAAGTTTAAGGTGTTTTTTTCCAGTTCAGTGAAGAGGGTCATTGGTAGCTTGTTGGGGATAGCATTGAATCTATAAATTACTTTGAGCAGTATAGCCATTTTCACAATATTGATTCTTCTTAACCATGAGCATGGAAACTTTTCCCATCTGTTTGTGTCCTTTCTTATTTCCTTGAGCAGTGCTTTGTAGTTCTCCTTGAAGACGTCATTTACATCCTTTGTTAGTTGTATTCCTAGGTATTTTATTCTCTTTGTAGCAATTGTGAATGGGAGTTTGCTCTTGATTTTGCTCTGTGTTAGTCTGTTACTGGTGTATAGGAATGCTTGTGATTTCTGCACATTGATTTTGTATCCTGAGACTTTATTGAATTTGCTTATCAGTTTCAGGAGATTTTGGGCTGAGATGATGGGGTCTTCTAAATATACAATCACATTGTCTGCAAATTTTTAGGATGCTTACTTTTAAATTTTATAATTGTAAATTGTTTCTCTTCTAACACATAAACCTTCTACCAGTTTCTTGATAATTTTACAGCTAGCAAATGTCTTTCTTGAATTCCTGGTTGTCTTCCTTTTGAAATGTAATCATCAAGAAATATATCTATCTTCCAGTCTGTAGGAGGTGAGGAGCCTGACTTTGACAAGCAGCAGTTAGCCAACAATGTTGGCCTGATAATATTAACAAAATGCCAAGGATTTCTTCTGGGTCTTGTTGTTCACCACACAGAAAGTCAATCACTGAGACAATAAGTATTGCCAGGGAAAAAGGCTTTAATTGGATACTGCAGCCAAGGAGAAGGGAGATTACTTTCAAATTTAACTTCCTGAGTGACTAAAATTAGAGGTTTATATAGCAGGGAAGAAATGTAACTATGTGCAGGGAAACAGGAATTAGGGAGGGATAAGAAAGAGAAGTTGGTCAACAAGAAGTAGGTGGTTGGTTAGGCAACCATTATGGATGAGTGGTCTGGCATTTTATTTTCCAGATGTGGTGATCTGGTAAGTTAACATTTCTTGATACTATCTGGTAGTCTTGATTGTTGGTTTTCTGAGATAGGAACTCAGATAAGACAAATGTAACTTTCTCAAGTTTTAAGACTAGAAGGATCAATATCTATGTTTATTCAAAAAAATCATAAACATGTCTTCTGTTGGACACTTGGGCCAATTTCAATAACATTAACCAACCACCTCATGGCATACTACAGTACTTTCCCTGCCCCTCCACGTTTTTTTTTTTTTCTGTAGAGTTGAGTTTAGTCTCTCTCCCCTCTGGCAACAGTCTTGAATAGCATCTCCTTTGCCTGCATAACTCCATCCAGTGCAATTTTTCTTTGAATACCACACTATCCCTACCTTTCAAGTTTTAATTCAGTATAGATTTCTTCTTATTTATGCATGAGCTTTAATTTTAATGGCTAAGACATAGGAGTCCTCATTGACATGGGAACCTGAGGACTAATGTGACAATTCATAGTTTTTTGAAGGGTGGAATGAATTTATGCATATTAAGCTTCTCTTTAATCCTTCACTATTCATTAATGGAGAAAAAATATCCAATGAGTGATAGAAAGAAAAGGAAACTAATACTTGCTAAGTACCTGTTATCCCAGCACCATTTACTGAATAGGGAGTCCTTTCCCCATTGATTATTTTTGTCAAGTTTGTCCAAGATCAGATAGTTGTAAGTGTGTGGCCTTATTTTGGGGTTCTCTGTTCTGTTCCATTGGTCTCTGTGCCTGTTTTTATACCAGAAGCATGCTGTTTTGTTTACTGTTGCCCTATAGTATAGTTTGATGTTGGGAAGTGTGATGCCTCCAGCTTTGTTCTTTTTCTGTAAGATTGTCTTGGCTATTTAAAATCTTTTTGGGTTCCATATGATTTTAAAATGTTTTTTATCTAGCTCTGTGAAGAATCTCAATAGTAGTTTAATTTGAATCTATAAATAACTTTGAGCAGTGTGGCCATTTTCACAATAATTGATTCTTTCTATCCATAAGCATGGAATATTTTTTCCATTTGTTGGTTTATTCTCTGATTTCTTTGAGCAGTTATTTGTAGTTCTCTTTGTAGATATCTTTCATCTCCATAGTTAGCTGTATTCCTTGGTATTTTATTCTCTTTGTGGCAATTGTGAATGGGAGTTCATTCCTGACTTGGCTCTCAGCTTGACTGCTATTGGTGTGTAGGAATGCTAGTGATTTTTGCTCATTGATTTTGTATCCTGAGACTTTGCTGAAGTTGTTTAGTAACTTAAGGAGCTTTTGAGTTGAGATGATGGGGTTTTCTAGACATAGAATCATGTCACCTGCAAACAAGGATAGTTTGACTTCCTCTCTTTCTATTTGGGTGTCGTTTATTTCTTTCTCTTGCCTAATTGCTCTGGCCAGGACTTCCAAAACTATGTTGAATAGGAGTGGTGAGAGAGAGCATCCTTGCCTTGTGTCAGTTTTCGAGAGGAATGCTTTAAATTTTTGTATTTGTTCAAAACTCTGTCTGTGACATTATATACAGATCTTTCTTCAATGTAGCCAAGAATTGTGCATAAGAAATATAAAAACTAAACAAAAACTAACTAAATAAAATATTTACTAGATCTTCATAGTTACTCTTTGCATACTGCTTTCCAAAAAAACCCCTGAAAATATGAAAGACTATTCATTTTAGAATATAAGAATATGAAATTTGTTTATAGTGTTAGGTAAGTCACTTTACCACTTGTCTCCGTATTTCAAATGAAAATGAGAAACTTAATGATTTGTGGAATGCTTCATAAAACCAAACTCCTAATTGCCTTTTAGGATATCTCTCAAATCAAGAAGTAGTTAAAATACAGAAAGAGAGTACAAAGGTTCACTATTCATTTGGTTCAGTGTTCTTTAAAATATATTTGTTCAAGGGAAATGTTAACAAATATTTTATGTGAAAAAGAGGTTCTGTTATCAGATACTATGGAGAAACATTGTTGACTTTATTCCTTCCTAAGAAGTACATAATCCGTGACTAGTGCATTAATGAATGCTAGTGCCATACATAAGGGTTCTGATATGTCCTGAAGAAAGAAAATACACACACACACACACACACACATATACACACACACCCTCTACTTTTCTTTAACTCAGTTTTACCCAAATATATTTGATCTTAAATACCTTTGTCTTCAAGTAATACATACTACAAATATATTTTTAAAATTTTACAGAATGTTATCTACAAAACTTTTTTCTAGATAATATTTGGACTGAAATTCTTTGGGCTTTAAAAAGTTTGAATAATACAAAAATGTCTGTATTCTGTTAGAGTTCCTATGAAGAGATTAGTTTTATTGATAGCACTTCTCACATTTGATCATGTGTTTAATCCAAATGTTCATTAATAAGTAGTTTCACAGTATATTTATTTGCTCTAGATCCCTGGTTTTAAACATAAAATCAATACTAAGCACATTTTTTAACATGAAAAATAAACATACGGGAAACACATGGTTAGTTGATCTTGGACTACTCTAAATTACAGCACAGTTTTATTTCCAAGGACATCAGATGGGCTTGAATATCACACAATATTTTATTCCGTTTATATCAATTTTATTTAAAATCTACACTAGGATATTTATTCAGAAAAGTAATACTATTCACACCAATATATTCAGTTACAAAGTATAGTTCTTGACACAATTTTAGCCCAGATAAGTTTCCATTTGTTTACATGACCAAAGAAAAATTATAACATTAAGAAAAGAATAGGCTGATCATAATTCACCAATTCATATATTCCCTCTGTTTCCTCTTTGTTTACTGAACTCTGACAGTGAAAAGAAAGATGTTCTTTCAGAACAAATTTGATGCTTTCTTTACGTTCATGTATCTATCATTTATTAAAGTAATGAAGAAAATATTTTAAATGGTAATACTTTCAATCAACATTGATAGACTATTCTGATATATTTATTACATTGCAGGTTTATTTCTCAATAAAAAGAGATCATATAAACTTTTGAATCCTACAAGCTGTTAATTAATTTTTCTTTTGGAAAAAGGAAATTTTACAGCACTGACATAAGTGTGTTGTACCTTCACTGTTAGAGAAGTTATATCTTATCTCTCCATGACTCTATCTTTTTATTTCTGGTTTTTTTTTTAATTGGTAAAGTTTGGCAGTTTTTCTTTTTATGAGTCAAAAATAATTCATATTTGCAAAAGTATTATTCTATCCCAGTAGAATTTTTACATTGTTTTGTTATAAGCTTTAAATTTGGATTCTAATTATGTCACTCAACTAATTGAGAGAACTCTGTAAACTAAGTCATGTTCTAGATTATCATCACCATCAATTCAAAGAAAAATTAGTAGATGTGGCTTTGTCTGTAAAATCATAGTGGAAACAAGTGTTTATACATTTTTCACACAAATTATTGGAAGCTGCAATAAAACAACTTTTGGATATGCATGCTAATGTTGACAACACTAGATCCTTAGCTATTATGTCCTATTTAGCAAAAGAGCTGGAAAGCATCCTGGAGATACAGATGAGCTCCATTAGGAGGCAGAAAAGCGGATCGTCTGCTTTCATGAGAATGGCTGACCATACTTGTCAGTCAGGCCCTGACATGCTCTGGCGGGCGTGTGATGTGATAAGGACAGTAAATGGTCTCATTTATGGAAGTGGTGAATAAAAAGAAACAACAAGCATAAATTAGATATAATTTGATAGTCAAACCCTATAAGAACACAGAACAGGACAGTTGCAATAAAAAGAGTTTGCTACCAGAGTTTTGAAATAAACAGTAATAAAATATATAATATTTAGAAAAATTAAAAATATATTTTGCAGAGTACAACATATTTTAGGATGTAATACCAAATGAAATTACTTAGTTCAACTAATATGTGAACATAAACAATATAACCACTGGAATATAAATGAGATCAATTGAACTCCAAGGTTGTGATAAGAGGTTCTGGCTTTCTCTTTCCCTCTTAGGAAACTGATGCATGACCCGAAAGGGAAGCACCACTTTGAATCCCACACTGCCTTAACTATTTTCTCTATCTACAGGCTTTATCCTCTGAAAAACTTTAAAATGAGTATTAATGAATGCATGAATGAATGATTATTTAATTACTCTTGAATACATACATGAAAGGATTATAAATTATTTGAAGTCAGTAATTTGAAATAATTAAGGTCCAAGAGCTGTTTCATCCAAGCTTGTTACACTGGTTAAATTGTTGCTCTTCTATTTCTTCTCAAGACTCATATTTTCTCCTATATTTTTACATATTCCTTTCCAGGAGAAGTTTGTCTTCAATTGCAAAAAAAAAAAGAAATAAGTAAAAGAAAAACAACGAGGTAAGATTAATGTATTCATGAATTCACTGATGCTGTGACTCATTCAACAAACACGTTGAGGTTTCTACCAGCTAAAATGCATCCAGGCTTGACTAACAAGTAAGCTCACCTGTTACCTTAAAGGTGGAATGCCCAACTGACCCTTTCTGCCTCTGTAATAGAGCTCACTGGTGTATTCAGTGTGAGGACAGTTCCTCCTACTAAATGGGAAACAGTCATCCCAGGACCTTGTTATCTCAAGGGAATGAGAAAACCACGTGGGTATGGATTAAGACTTTGTCGAAATTTTCAGTCTCATACAGAAGACAGTTATGATGTAAAACACAGTATGTTCTGTCATACCCTCATGGGATTTAGCTGATATTATCCTAGCAGAAAAAAATATGTTAAAGTCTGAAAGATAGATTAAATGAAAAAGTTAACTTTTAGGGAACACAGAAGTGGGTGCCTGGAGACAGTACTCTAGAAAAAGGGGGCAGCCACATTGTGATAGAAACTATTAATTATACATACTGTTCTTCCTTGTATAGCTTATATTCCTATCATTATTATTACTTTTCTACAATCAATATACAAGTAAATTATCATTAGAAAGATTTCAATGATATTGAGTCCCCAGACTAAATATGGAAAATGTTCCCTTACTTCACTCCTCAGTTTATAGATAAGACTTAAGAATTTGGTATATGTCACACTAGTTCTCCAGTTAATGTTCTATGTATATATATATCTATATCTATATATATATATATATTCAAATACATATAAATACACATACATGCATGCATATTTTAAATAAATAGGCTCATGTTGTATACTTAGTCTGACTTGGGTTTTTTTATGGCAACTTTTTATCTTGGAACATTTCCCAAAAAGCACACTTAGGTTCACGTCCTTTTTAAAGGTTGGATTATTCCCTACAAGGTAGCCCTATCACAATTACCTAATCAGTCTCTCAGAGATGTTTATTGAGGTCAATTTCAATAATTTTCTATGATTAATAAGGTTGCAATGAATATTTTTAAATCTAAACATTTCTCAGAGTTCTGAGGTAGAATTAAAAGTATTTCACTTTCTGATTAATACATTGCAAATCTAATTGTCCTTCAAAAAATGTTTTATAAATCTGTAGTCCTCCCAGTAGCTATGTCACTGGATACTTTCTAATACCCCTACTGGCACTAGACATCTTCAAAGTTTTACCCTGTTGACAGATGATTCTATAACTTCAAGTATTTTCTGTTTTATGTAAATATAATGGCTCAAATTCAAATACCTTTAGGAATCAAGCATGCAAAATAATTTTTTAAATCAGAGAGGTACAAATCTTGGAAAATTGGAAAGAATACTCTTTGATTACTTTAGATATTGAAATTTAATCTTTTCTGAAAATACTCTGTTGGCCTAGTAAATGAATGCTATGACTTGAGAACCACTGGTTTGAGACCTTATTCTTAGGGAAGAAGTCATCAGTGGGAAGACAGTCTGGCGCATTCTTCTATCTTTCCCTAGTTGCACTGAGTTTCCAGTTTACTCAAAGTTAGTCCTTATCAGTAGGCAGACTCTGAAAATCCATATATGAACAACCTATTTTAAGGACTAAGTTTTGAAAGAATGACTTTCCATTATCCTAGCAAGGGGTGAGTTATTTCATATTCTGTAGGAAAGTCATTTCTCAGCCAATCATGATGACTCACTCCTGCAATCCCAGCACTTTGGGAGGCTGAGGCAGGCTGGTCACAAGGTCAGAAGATCAAGACTATCCTGGCCAACAGGGTGAAACCCAGTCTCTACTAAAAATACAAAAACTAGGCCAGGTGCAGTGGCTCACACTTGCAATCCCAGGACTTTGGGAGGCCAAGGTGGGCAAATCATGAGGTCAAGAGATCAAGACCAGTCTGCCCAATTTGGTGAAACCCTGTCTCTACTAAAAATACAAAAATTAGCTGGCCATGGTGGCATGCACCTGTAATCCCAGCTACTCAGGAGGCTGAGGCAGGAGAAACACAAGAACCCAGCAGGTGGAGGTTGCAGTGAGCTGAGATCCTGCTATTGCACTCCAGCCTTAATGACAGAGCAAGACTTCCTCTCAAAAAGAAAAAGTCATTTATTACAGAGTCAGCCTGATAAATGATAAACATTTGTACAAAATGTTACATGCTTTCTATTTTCATGCAAAATGTGTGCTTTGCTCCAATATTTCAGATTTTTAAAAGCATCTATTATTTCTCCAGTGAAACTATGAATTTTAGGTTTTTCACCCATTTCCTACTACATATCTGTTCTTTTCATTTAAGACACTGCTTAAATTTGTATAACTGGAAAGCTTCATCTAAAATTTATTATTTTTTTTTACTTTTGTAGACATTTAACTTAGCACATTTTAAGCGGTAATGTTTTCTGTATTAAATGGATTGCCATTAAACTAAATAGTAGGGGAGTTTTTTGTTTGCTTGTTTTTGATTATTTAAAAAGAGAATCTCAGTTCATATATAATTTTAAGGTGAAAGAACTCCTTTGTCTTTGCCATACTCAACAGGACTATTAGTGGTGATATATCTGATGGTCATGAGCCTGAAGAATCAGAGATGGTATATTACTAATTTTATTTGAAGATAATTTTGTCTTGCAACTGAAGGCCAATTTTAATATCTATGAAGTACTTTGTTAACAAGGCTATGAAAACTGTCATAGTTTTTGAGTCTAAGAGAACAATTAATTTTCCAAATTCAATCTACTTCTGCTTTAATAGAGCTCTCTCAGCTGCTCACTGCTCCTGTCTCCCTGGGTTTGCATACATATGAAGGTGGTAACAAAATTTCTTGTAGAATGGATTTTTTGGTTCAAACCAAAATCAGCCCTCAGCCAAGTAGTGAGGTAAGCCAACTTGGATAGAAAGAGCTATGTAGAAAATTAATGTGGATATCTGAATGATAAATATTTGGTTTAGATACCATATGTGATACCTTCATGGGATGAATTTATTGGGAAATCACTATAGCATGCCAGAAATATAGTTTCCTAATAGGTAAAGTGGCAATAATAATGCATATGCTAGTGGGATGTGTGTATTCGTCAAGGTAAGGTATATAAAATGCAATGCAAGCTCCAATGTCTCAGTGAATGCCTAACTTGGAAAAGACATTTGTTAGTTATTTTCCTTTATTCTACCTTCCTCAGGGATAACCAGGGTTGGCTCAGCTGTTCTATCCCATTAGGCAGTTGCTCTTTCTGTCTCTAAACTTCTGATGTATGATCTACTCAAATGGATTGCCTTTCCTAATAAAGAAGACTTTTCTTTATCAAAAGAAGTGTCTCATTCTTCTTGATATTCTTCCCAGTACTTATTAGCTCATACCCTCATTTTTATCCCAGCAATATTCTCATTTTTATCCCAGCCCCTTAGGGTCTAGATGAAAATACCTTCATCTCCTGCTGCTTTATGTCATTCACTGAATTAGAAGCGTATTCTTACCCTTTGTTCCCTCCCTTCTCTTCAAACCTCATTCCATAATTCTGAGTCCCAACTTATGTCATTCAGTATTTTTCATTTTTCACAAATCCTACCACAATCCACTGCCTTGATTAGCTGAAAATCTTCCTCCTCTGAACTACATTTTCTAAACTGGTATCTTTAATCTCTCTCTACCAAACGGTGAATACTTACGTGTACACTTAATGCTCCACTGTTCAGGAAAACTCTAATGTTTCTCAATCTCTGCGTGAAGCTAGACATATTTTTTCCCTTTTACTCCCTTCCCTGTTTTTTTATGACTATCCTTCTTTCAGAGTACCACCTTGGCTCATGCTTTGATCTGTGTGTACAAGATAAAGAGATAATTACTCAACCTTTATATGAATGAGTTTGTACCACCAGTTCTCATAAATATTCTGCCTTTCAGGAGGCTATTGTGATGGCCTTGTAATAGATTACTTGAAATGACTGTTGATCTGTTCAGATATGCTGTAGTACTTTCAAAATCCATCATATAGTGTAACTATAATCTGATACATTGAAACTTCTATTCAAATACAAAGTAGAATATCTGCCTCTCTAACTGTCAAAGCAAGTACCCCATAGACTGAATGTCTACCAAATAGATGAGCTCATTTTCCAAAAAAATTAAATTACCAATAAAATATGAATGTAACTTGATATTACGTGACTGATGATATTCTTTTCATATGTATTGATAGTTTTGTTGACTGTGACTAAACCTATATATTACAAAAAAATTTATTTCTCTTTTCTTTGTTTAATAATTGTGATCTGCTTTACTGGAGCTGTTTTCTGTCAAACTAAAATAATGAGATTTAGAAAATATGATCAAGTGTGGAGTTTATTCAAGCCCAAAGCTTGAGGATAGTCACTCAGGAAACACAGACTGTAAGTAAATGGATCAAGTTTCCAAAGTGAAGAAACTAAGATTTCACTTATATGGGTAGAAACTGGGAAGTCTGACAAGGTGACAACATTTTTCACATAAGGTCACTACATACATTACAATGATTTTATTTGTTACAACTTGCTACATTCCAAGGAAGATTGCTTTAACATTCCCTAAGGAAACTTAACGGGCACTTAGTCCTTTCTCATCATTTACAAGACAAGAATGAGGAAGAGATTTCATGTATAATCAGAGAAGCAGAAGTTGTAGTAGCTGCATGCTACTTGACTCAGGCCACATAGTCATATTATCTCAAGGCGTAAATAACGTAAAGTTCCAACAGCCTTAGGTTTACCTTATTTAATTTCACATTTCCAAACTGCGAACTTTGTAAGCCAGTGTTAATAGTATATTTTATCAATTAGTTTTGTATTTATAATTGATACATAATAATTGGACATATTTATGGAGTACAGGGTGATGTTTCAATGCATGTATACATTACATAATTGATCACACTGAGGTAATTACCATATTCATTTCTTTAAATATCATTTCTTCCCGGTGACAACATTCAAAAAAATCTTCTTTTCTAGCTATTTTGGAATATATACTACACTGTTATTTGCTGTAGTCACTGTACTATGTAATAGAACACCAAAACTTACTCTTCCTGTGACTTTGCACTGATTGATGAACCTTTCTAGTCCCCCAGCCCTGTTAGACTCTCCAGCCTCTGGTAACCAACCACTATTTTACTATCTACCTCTATGAAATCAACGTTGTCACTTTATATTTATTTATTTTTGTTTATTTATTTTCTGAGACAGTGTCTTGCTTTTTCACACAGGCTAGAGTGCAGTAGTACAATCTTGGCTCACTGCAGCCTCCACCTCCTGGGTTCAAGCAATGCTTCCACCTCTTGAGTAGCTGGGACTACAGGTGCATCTCACTAAAGCTAATTTTTAATGTGTGTGTGTGTGTGTTTTCTTTCTTTTCTTTTTTTCTTTCTTTTTTTTTTTTTTGTAGAGATGGGATTCTTCATATATTGCCCAGGCAGGTCTCCTCGGTCAAGTGATCATCCCACCTTGGCCTCCCAGAGTGCTGAGAGGACAGGTATGAGCCACTGCTTCTGGCCAAGTTGTCACATATGATGTGGTGTTTGTATTTCTGCACCTGTCTTGTTTCACTTAACATAACGTCCTTCAGTTTTATTTATATTGCTGAAAATGACAGGATTAAGACAAAAAGAAATAAAAAATGCTTGCAAGGACATACAGAAAGGAGACTGTTCATACACTGCTGGGAGGAATGCAAATTATTACAGCCATAATGGAAAACGGTATGGACAGAATTGTATCGTATGATGTGGCAATCCCATTATAGGCAAAGGAAGTAAATTTGATATGTTGAAGTGACATCTGCATTCCCGTTTTTCCAGTGCTTTTCACAATAGCCAAGGTTTGAAATTAACCTAAATATTCCTCTACATGTGAATGAATAAGAAAAATGTGGTAAATATATTCAGTGGAATACTTTCAGCCATGAAACAGAATGAAATATGAATAATTTATGTAAAGCTTATCCAATGATGCAAAAGTCAGTGTACATTTTGTTTCATTATTTTAAAATAACACTATCTTTGAATATTAGCATGCTAGACAGGCCACCTTTTTTGTCCACCTAATAGAGGAAACTGAGACAAAATTAATAATACAACTAGAGATTTTATTTCAGCCAAATTTGAAAACTGCAGCCCAGGAGACATAGATTCATGTTGAAAATATAAAAATATGCACTGATTGCCAGCAGTTACAGGTGGGTTTTTAAAGGAAAAAATAATGAGGGCAGTTTTGAAGTTACTTATTAATAATTTACATTGGTTCATTAAAGTATTAGGTTAGTGAAAAATATTAGTTTATGTTATTAAATGGATGCAAAATATTAACTTGTAGCATATCAGCTCAGGTTATTAATAACATTAGCTATTAATTACCTATAATTTGTTCTCTGTTTTACAAATTTTAGCAACCAGATGATAATGGATAAGGATCACACTGTACAACTTGTGATAACAATTATGTAATGTATCAGCTAGTCTGGAAACTACAAGGAGAAGAAGAAAAAACAAAATGCCTTTAAACAATTACCTCTGAGGTTGGCTACAGGAGACATAATTGGAGTCTCATGCTATGTCTCTCTGATCATGCATACCTCACACAGCTCAGACTGCTTTGAGTTATTTTTTTTTATTTCTCATTACAATTAGTCTGGCTTCTCACCCTTCAGCTGTTATTGCCTACAGCCAACTTTCCCAGGGCTTCTATCATTTGAATTGCTAATGATTTTGAGGAAAGTTCCTCAAAGCAGCTTAAATCAGGATGGTTAATCTGATGTGTGGCCCAAAACCGCATGGAAAAATAATGTAGAATAAGCCAGCCACAGTCACTCAAAGAAAGCATCTTTTCATCTCCTCAATGTAGTAAATATATTCAGATATGTACCAGGAGGTATGCCCTCCTTATATGTTAGAAAATTCAATATTATTAATTTAACAATGAAGTCACCATTATGTGACTCCAAATCCAGAAACCACAGGAAAACAATTCAGAGGCTTGCACTTTCATTACAGGAACACTTTTCCTCCTCTGCCATGGATTTAGGCCCAGTAATAAACCAATCAGAGACTTGTCTCTACATCATTGTGAAAAAAATAACTTTCCTGACAAAAATGTAGTAGATTATTAAAGATTGTGACCATATGTTCTCCAGCAAATCAGTGTACTTGTTTTTATTTTTTAAGTTTAAACTCGTGTATATAATACTAAAGTTTTAAAGTTATATTTCAAAGAAACTTATGCAAAATGATGGATCAGTACACCCTAATCTCTTTGAAATTCAACCTAATATACAGAAACAGCCATAATTCCCATCAGTCCGCAGGGATTTATTCAGAATATAATATCAGTGAGGCTATATACTGATTGAAAATTAGATTACCTGGAAAGCTTTTCATTAATGGACTCTGTCACAACTAATTTACAAAATGTGGTTTAGATCTACATATTAGTTACTGTTGTTGTTAGTTTTTGAACTCCTCAGGTGCTTCTAGTATACAAGCAAGTGTGAAAAAAAAAACAACACTGATGTATACTGTAGAATTTGCAATTTTTCAGTTATGGTATTTGATAACTCTATATTGTATCAAGCTGCATGTAACAGAAACAAAGCAAATACCTTGAGCTAACCAGAACTCCAAAAGTAAGTGGTCCATGGCTAAATTAGCAACTGCACAAGTTAATCAATGCCGTATGGCCCCTTAACTTTCTCTTCAAACATTATGTTGGGTTTTCCTTCTACCCTCTGCTGTTTTTCCAGGGGGAAAAAGAAATTAACAGGAGGTATGAGAGGTTGCCCTATCAGAGAAATATATTGTTTTTTCCTAGAAATCTCTAAACTGACTTCTCAGTTCTCAGAATTTTAGCTGAGAGAGAGAGAGAGAAAGAGAGAGGGAGAAAATGTGGAAGATACATTGCAATAATTTTTTAAATTTTTATTAACACTAATATTATTCTTATCTTTCAACCATGAACTATACACATCATTTTGATAATTCTTTGTTGGGATGCAATACTATTTTCCTACATATCAAAAAGTCAGCAAATTTTCTATTGGAAAAGTACATTTTTCATCTAAAATATACGAAGATTGCATAGTCCCCAAGGAAATTTATTTCCTTGGGGACTCATTTCCAAAAGAAGAATCAGTATTTCATAGATAATATGATAGATAATTTACTTAATGATACTGCCCAACCTATGTGATAAAATTATACTATCAAGAAAATGACAAAAATGTAATGTACCATTAATCAACCTCTACAACTTACTATTTGGTCAATGCTTATGAAAGTTATAATTTTCCTTAGGCTGGAAAATCACCCATCACTTATGACTATTTAAAATTTCAGATAGTGTGTACTTTGTCTTACATTCTAAATCTAAAGATAGAGTCCAATTTTAAATTTCTTTCAGCTCAATTATAAAGGTAATTGTTCTGACCATTAGCTAGATAATTACTTGTTCATTCTTTGTCATCATTGCTTGATGAATCTCTTTGGAATGTTATTTCAAAAAAAGAAGGTATTAAGAGACAAACTTCCCAGGTCACTGTGATTCATTTATAAAAATTCCATTTAGTAATGTAGACGATTAGGAAAATATTTGAAAATGTTCACATCTTTATCAGTTAAGATTAAATCAGGAGACAGAAATCACACAGTAATTTGAACAAGGAATGTTTAAAATAAAGAATTGTTAATTATAATGGGAATTGATATAAAAGAGTACCGTGTACCTAAGAGATAAATCTCACGGCTTGGATTCAGACCTCATTGGTGAAGGTATGATTGCAGACTAATGTATGGCAGAGAAAGTAGCAGGGTAACTCAGGTCAGCTCTTGCCCATAGTTATTGGGTAAGTAAGAAAAACCCTTTTAAGGTATAAAAGAGAAAATCCTAATTAGTGCTGACAAACAGACCTCTTTGTATTGCTGGTAAGATGAGGCTTGGAACCAACCACTGGCAAACTCATAAACCTTAATAATAATTCATTTGTGGCAAATCAGTCAACCACAGTGGGAAGCAGTCCATAGAACCACTCCTAATACTTAATGAGGGTAGCATCCTCTGTTACCTCCCCGCTACCCTATGTCATTCACACACTACTGACAACCACATGAAGAATCAAACAAAAAATGCTGGAACCAGAAGAGCTTATTCCTTTCATAGTGTCTATTTCAGGACCTTGTAGTGGCAAAACTTAACATCATGACAACTGCAAAAAATAAATTTATAATGGGCCCATCTCAACTTTTGCAGAGCAGGCAATGAAGGATGGATTTTGGGTTGAGTAAATACATTGATGACTAACACAATTACCATCATCAAATTCTACCCTGCATAGAAGGATGATGTGAAATGTGAAAAAAGCCAGGTAGAAACAAACACATGCAGCTTCAAAATAGAAAATAAAAGCTATAGTAATTTATCTTTAATTAAACAAAAGTTGTCAAAATAAATTGTCATTATCCTGGAAAAACCTACTTTAAATTTGATTTGCTGGCACTGTAGCCATTTACTTATTTGTTTGTTTATAAAAAATTTTAAACATTGTCTTGATTAAAATTCATCAGTTAGAGCTTTCCTAATTAAGTAAATGTGCCATTCAAATTTACAGAGAACCGAATAGCACAATTGAAAATATGGTATAAAGCAAAAGAAAATAGTAATGCATTTACCAGTTGGTAGACTTCATCAGAGCATAGTCATTGACTTATGAAATTAAAAAATAGAAAAATCTAGTTTATGATGATAAAAGTCAGTATGGTGCTTACTCTGTGGGAAGTTAGTGATAGGGTTATTTTTATAAGAGATTTTGGAAGTCTACATGAATATCATATTGACGTGTTTATTTTGTGAAAATTGGTCAATCTGAGGCCTAAGATCTATGTGCTTAGCCGTATATATATTTTATTTTAACTACTCAATTAAAAATTTTAAAATATTCTTTGAAGTTCAAAAGAGGTAATAATAGCTAAAGAGAGAGAGAGAAAAAGAGAGAGAAAACAAAAACCTT
Source organism: Cacajao melanocephalus (assembly GCA_963573385.1). Taxonomy (NCBI): domain Eukaryota; kingdom Metazoa; phylum Chordata; class Mammalia; order Primates; family Pitheciidae; genus Cacajao; species Cacajao melanocephalus. The sequence goes on from CAUYLG010039543.1 coordinate 21,419, forward strand.
AGTTTCTTTCTTATTCACAATCCTTCTCATCACTGGTCCCCAACTGCCCCTGCGACTTTCTAGGACTCTGTCAACATAGATAAGAGCCATGTATTGGATTAATTCCTTTAATTTTACTGACAAGAACACTGAATCTAGAAACATTAAATGAAAGACAGAGGTCAAGTTTCCTTAGTGTGTGCCAAAGTCCTCAATTTTAAACTTTCTTTCTGTGACCAAGAAACAAACAATTCCTGCAAGACATCCTTATTTTCAAATCTAAAGAGTGTGTTTTAATTTTTTAATGAGTGTTCTTAGCTTCAGCACTTTGTCTTTTGAGGCTCTATCTCGACTTGCCTATTAATTAGCACTTGTTGAAAAGACGCCTCATGTGACTCCTCTGTGTGTGTTCTACTCTTTGGCATAGCAACACAATGACAAAGAGAGATCTGTTTAAAAGAATTATGCCAACTCTTGACTTTGATACAACAGTTTTTATGTTCTTCTATTGTTTTCTGTCTTTTGCTTATTTTGCTATTTGTCACAACAGAGGAATACGTTGTAAGATATACTCAGAAATAATACAACAGAACATGAAACATTAATTTCTAACTTGAGTACAAAAGAATAAAGTGATTTAAACACTTTTTGAACATATTTGGAGCCCTTGACTTAAACAGTTTTTATGTTCTTCTATTGTTTTCTGTGTTTTGTTTATTTTGCCATTTGATTTGAGGCTAAAAAAAAAACCCAAAAACAGAACAACAAAAAAAAAAACGCAGTGTATCACACTTATAATCCCAGCACTTTGGGAGGCCGAGGTGGGCAGATCATAAGATCAGAAGTTTGAGAACAGCCTGGCCAACATGGTGAAACCCCATCCCTCCTGAAAATATAGAAATTAGC
>CAUYLG010039544.1:0-24005 GCA_963573385.1 Cacajao melanocephalus
GCAGTAGAACAAGAATCCTGTTCTCTCTCCCTCTTTTTCTTCCTCTTTCTTTCTCTCATACATTCTTTTTCTTTCTTTCTTTCACTCTCACTTTCTTTCCTCTCTTTTTCTTTCTTTCAAAAAATAAAAAAAAAAAGAAGATGACTGATTGATTGTAGATAGATGATAGAGATGACAGATAGATGACAGATAGATTGACAGACAGACATAATCAAGGAGAACTGGAGAGTGATCAGGACACCCGTGCTGCCTTCCAGAAAGCTGACCTCACTGTCTTAGTTTGGACTGCCATAGCAAGATGCCAGAAACTGGCTGCTTAAACACTTCTTCCTCACAGTCAGTTCCTGATGAGGGCTCTCTTCCTGGCTTGCAGACGGCCCCCTTCTCACCATGTCCTCACACGGCATGGGGCAGGGGTGGGAAAGCAGGAAACAAGTTCTGTGTCTCTTCTCATAAGGGCACTAATCCCATCATGGGGCCCCATCCTCATGACCTCATCTAATCCTAATCACCTCCTAATCACCAGTCCCACCTTCTAATACCATCAGATTGGGGGTTATGCTCCCCATTATGAATTTTTGGGGAACATAAACATCCAGCCCATACCACCTCCTGCCCTCCCCACCAGCCAGGATCGGGGCACTCTTCCCGCCACAGCGCCAACACTGGAACCCAAATCTGGTCATGCTTCCTTCTCACTGGGCCAGAGATACTCAGCTTCTTCAACGATCACCCTCCTCCCAGGTTGATATGAGGCTTTGAATGGGCTGAAATAGCATGGCTCAAAAAAGATACGTGCAAGTCCCAATGCCTGGTACTTGCGAGGAGGCGACTTGATTTGGAAAATGTGGCCTTATTTTGTGGATGTAATTAAGTGAAGAATCTCAAGACGAGGGTATCTTGGATTGCCCAGGGGGCCCTAAGTCCATGGCCAAGTGTCCTTCCCGGACACACAGAGGAGAGGCACAGGGGGCAGAAGGCCATGAAGACAGAGGCACAGGTTGGGGCAATGTGGCCACAGTCACTAGAAGCTCCAGGGCGCAAGGAAGGACTCTCCCCGGAGCGTCCGAGGGAACGTGGCCCTGAGGACACCTGGACTTTGGACCTCTGCCTTCTGAAGCAGTGAGATAATACATTTCTGTTGCCTTAAGCCCCTCAATTTGTGGCATTTGTTACAGCAGCCCCCGGAAACCGACACATGGATCCCACGTGGAATGCTGGAGGCTGAGGACTCTCCTCGCTGCACACCTGTGAGGTGACTCCACTAAGTAAAGAAGAGTCACACTGTCAGAATGCATGTTCATTTTGTAAGAAAACCCTGTTTTAAATAGTTTATTTTTTTTCCGGTTGCCTTGGAAAAGAAGTAAGAAAATAGATTTCCCCATTCTGGGCAGAAAAAATGTACATCAACTTGAATGGCAGAGACTTAATTTGTCCCAACCCTACACGTTCCATTCTTCCAAACTCTTAAAATTTTTAATCAAAGGTTTTGGTTATTAGACTGTCTAAGGTTGGCAAAAGTTTGCTGTTATCTTATGTTAAATTCCATCATGGTCCAAATAAAATGAAATTAATTTGAGATACCCAAAGAAACTCAGGTCAATATTCATATTTCGAGCTGCAGGAGTCAGTGTGTGGCAGGTGTATGAGGGCCCACCTGCTCCTCTATGCCAGCCTGCAGGTCACAGGAGCTGCGGGGCGCAGCAGCAGGTGGGTGCAGGAGTCCACACAGGACCCCAGAGGTCAGAAGCTGCAGAGAAGAGGTTCACAGGGACCCCGGACCAGTGCAGGCTGAGCTGTCAGGGAAAGTTTCCAGCAACACGAGTTCCGGTTCAAACGCCCGCCATGCGCCCTCTCCAAAGTGCCTTTCCTTCTCCTCCGCTCCCCTGATGAGTCCTGCGGGTGCCTCCCTGACGAGTCCTGCGGGTGCCTTTCCCTTGCTTCCCATTTCCTCCTCAGTCTCTCGGCAACCTGAGGGCCAAATTCTCCTCTACCTCCTTCCGGCAGGCTCCCCAGGGCTCCACCTCAGCACCCCAGGCTCCTATTGCCTTCACACGACGACCCCAAGCCTGCCTTCAAGGTGGCTGCCTGCACAGGAGGAGGGTGCATCACAGCACAACCGACCGAGTTCCAGCAGCACGAACTTCCACTTTATTTCTGTGCATGGAACCAGCAGAGCCTTCGAGTCCAGAGCAGAGTCGCCCGTGTCACGTCCCCATGCACTGGGAGCCAGGACCACAAAGGAGTCGCTAAATCAGGGTTGCTCTGCTCAGCGCCACTGACGTTTGGGGCCAAATACGACTTCATTGTCCTGTTCAGCAGCTCCCCGGCCCTGCCCACAAGATACTAAAGAAAGCTGTGCCATGATGCCTTTGTTCAAGAAGGGAAACTGAGATTGAGGAATCAGACCTACACGGGTTCACACTCTGCACTGTCTTCTCACCCCCTGCCTCTGCAGCCCAGCTCCTTCACTGCTCCACACCCACCCTCTTCCCTGTCCTTGAAGATCCACCCTCAAAGCAGATACTGTGGTGGTGAAACCAAACCAGCCCCCAGGGTGGCTGAGACCCCAGAAGGGAGGAGGGTGCCTTCCTCTCAGGACACAAGATAATGCGTCTCCCACAGCCCTAAGGGGTCCCCAGGATTCTCCCACATTCTTGACCCAGGTGGGGTGTGATCCTGAGATGGTTAATTTATGTGTCAGCTTGGCTAAGCCATGGACCCAGACACTCAGTTGAACACTAGTGTCAATGGTGCTGTGAAAGACTCTTCAGATGTCACCAACTCTTTTTTGTTTTTGGAGATAGGGTTTCGCCACATTGCCCAGGCTGATCTTGAACTCCTGGACTCAGGCAGTCTGCTCACCTCAGCTTTCCAACGTGCTAGAATTACAGCATACCTGGCCAAGATGTGGTTAACATTTAAACTAGCAGACTCCAGAGTGTGGGTGGGCCTTGTCCAATCAGGTAACGGTAAAGATGGAGGTTCCTCCAAAGAGGAGGGGTTCTCCCTGCAGTCTCTGCCTTCGGACTGCAGCAGCAGCATCAGTTCATCCCCAGGGCCCCAGCCTGCTGTGTACCCTATAGATTTTGGACTTGCCAGCCCCACAATTACATGAGCCAATTCCTTGAAATCTCTCTAGCACACTCCCTCTCTTTCTCCTTATCTATATCCAACTGGCTCGGCATCTCCAGAGAAGCCTGACTCACACAGCTTCCATCTCAGGCAAGACAACAAGGCAGCTCTTGTTCTGGGGCCTGGAGGAGGGCTGGCACACAGCAACTCCACGGGGCTGGTCCCAGGCAGGCTGCCCCCGAGCCCCAGCCACCCACTTCCTAGATCCACTCTGTGATGTGGGCTGGGCAGGGCCCCCATGGGCTCTCTGCCTCTGTCCTGAGGAAGTCAGCTGGGTCCAGGGACTCGCCGCAAACACACACAGACTGCTCATCGCCCACATTTCCAGCTTCCTTGCAGGGATGCAGCTCCTGAAATACATTTTCATGATTTGAGAAAGAGAGAAATGAAAGGGGGCAAGCCAGCTAAAACTCCACATGGCACTGCCCACCCAGAGCCCAGGGGTTGGCATTAACGGACAACGGGGGTGGGTCTATGTATCTGTCTCCGCTCAGATCAAAGCTGCAAGCATCTCAGGACAGATCCAGGCTGAGTGGGAAGAGGCAGGGGCAGATGGGTGCCCAGCGTGGCCCCCGCTCTGTGCAGGTCCTCCCGTGGCCCTGACTCCCCACACAGCTTACCTCTCCCAGTCTCTACGTGTGCCAGAGCTCTCCTGTTGGCTTCCAGGCTGCCCAGGGCGAGGCCTGACTCTTGTCCACACATTTTCTCTCATCAGTCTTTCTGACTCCAGGTAAGGGCAAAATTCTGCCACCCTCACTCTCACTCCATCCCTGCCTCTCTCGACCTCCCGCTTCCAGGCTGCAAGGGCTGCGGGAGGACCCGGCCATGTCTACAGAAGCCCTCCTCAGCCTTCTAAAGCTGGAGTCTGGCCAAGGCCAAGGAAGAGAGTGTCTGACATCTTGGGGGGGCTCTGCTCAAAGGCTCCAGCTGACACCCGAGTCCACCATTCCCTGCCGCCCTCGCCCCCGCAGACATCAGCTGGATAACCTCAGTGGCAAGCAGGGAGGCCATGGCCAAGAAAACAGTTACTAGCCTCAGAGAGCTCAGCCCCGGGAGCGAGATCCCTCGGCACCAGAACGTGTACGGGTTCAGCGGACATTCCCCAACCCACAATTTGCTCTCCATCCTTGCACCGTCCACAGGGCAGGGCCGGGCCAGCAGCTTCTATCTCAGAAAGAGCCTGGTTAGTCATGAGATCACCATCCTCCATGCGTCCACCATGTGCCTCGCAGAGAACCCGAGGGCCAGTCCCAACCTCACCCATCCAGCTGATATCTGCTGGCCGTGTGCACTGAGCGTGCAAGCTGCCCTGGTCCAGTCCCTGCCTCGATAGGGCTCACAGTTGAGTGAGGGAGACAGCGCTTGTCCACAACAGACAGGGCAGACCTAAGTGTTCACGAAGGGAACCCGCAGGGCAGTGATGAGAATGCCCGAAGGGGAGGAGGAGGGAGGTGCCGTTTCCAGAGGGAGCTCACGGTGCCTCCTGAGCAGGTGATGGCGAGCTCAGCCTGGGGCGGAAGGGGCAGGCCACACAGAGCCACGGACAGAGGAGAGAGCCCCAGAGGAAGGGGAGCACGGTGCATGCTGAAGGACAGAGACCTGGCACAGGGTGTGGGGAGAAGGCACGGCTGGGCCCCACAGGACCTCTCGGGCCAGGTGAGCATCTGGGATTTCACCTGGCGAGCAGCAAGAAGCCAGGGATGGACACTAGGCAGAGACAGGGCTTCTGGATCCACTGTCAGTGACCCTGTAGGAGATTCCTGCAGGGAGGGGAGGCTGGTGCTGGAGAGGAGAGGCTGGACTCACTCATCCAGCTGACACAGGCGTGTTGTCTACTCGGCTGAGGCGACACCAGGGCTACAGAAACAGGACAGGGAAGAAGCAGACCCACCTTTGAGAACTAGATAGATGCAGTGTGAAGGTCGCAGAGAGGGGACTTGATGTGTGGGGGAGAGACAGAGAGGAGCTGAGGGCATGTCCTAGCGTGTGGGCCCCAGTAGAGGAGTAGGAGGCCCTGCCCTTTACAGAGACCAGAAGGCTGGGGGCGGGACAGACTGAAGGGACTGAAGGCAGGTTGAGTCTTGGTGGAGTCTGGGGTTCCCATGAGACACCCAGTGGAGGGGCCAGGCAGGCACCTCCGCGCAGGAATCGGGCTCTCCAAGGAGACGTGTCCCATCAAGGACAAGGAATTGGTGGGATTCCTCAGCACCGAGACATGGGTGAAGCCCCGAGACGAAGAGATCGGGGCTGGAAAACCAGGAAAGCAGGACTCCCCCCAGCAGATCATCTCAAGAGCAGACTCCTTCACGGGTGCTTGGCGGTGCATGAGGGCTGAGTGGACTGGCTAGAAAACCAGCACTTTCACAAGCAAAGCATTTAGGAAACAGATTTAGGCTGAGGGAGCAAGGGGAGCAGTGGGGGTGTGAGATGGGCGGGAGAGGGAGGGGAAGGAGGGCGCGTGGACAGAAGGCTCATGATGGGCGCCAGGAGCTCAAGGAGGTAGTCGGGAGGGGCACGGGTGATGGGCAGCGGGGGTGACTACGCCAGTTTATGGAGGAACCGCACTGTGAGGTAGGGAGAAGATGTTTCCAGAAACCCTCCCAGAGAGGCTTCCCAGGTGGACACTGACAGGCAGAGGTCCGTGAGAAGCTCAGATGTGCTGTCGCTGGGATGAATGGGAGCCCTCCAGGACACGGCAGGAGGATGGCGACCACGTGCTGGCCACATCCATGACCTACACACACAAGGGCATGGCACCGTCTGCCCAATGCCACCCTTGGCCTGACACCCAATGGGGAACGTGGACGTGGATCTGCCCCGCCTTCTTCTCAGCTCACGGAGGTGCCATGAACCCACTGGGACAACACTGCTGTGGCCATCCCTGAAATATGCAGGTGTCACGCTCTGGCAACTGCTGACTCAGGGCAGACCCGGTCCCAGCCAGAGGTGGAGCGTGCGGCGGGGAAGAACACGGACACGGTATGTTCGCACACACGGCACTCAGCCCACCGCTCGCCTGCCAACATCCTTCACGCTGCTCAGCCAAAGGCAGCTGCCTGCCCTACGCAAGGCCGGCTCAGAAATCCACGACTTCCAAAGTTGGCTCCGTGATCGTCGGCACGTGCCAATGAGCCTGTGTCTCCCTGAGATCTGAAACCTTGGCAGGAAGCTGAGATAAGAGAGTTTGCTGCAGGGATGGTGAAGAACTGGTATCCTTTGAAACAAAAGTACTAACTGGTGGCTCCTCCGTGCTTCGTTTCTGGCAGAGCCCTGACTTGGATGCACTCTGACTGTGAAACAATAGCCCTACACGATAGAAGGTAAACCCGTTTTAATAATTCATCTTCTTGGGTTTGGTTGTGCTTGACCAAAGGTACTAAACTTAATAAAAGAATTTGCAAGGTTGTGGCATCTTACCACAAAAAATAAAAAAGCAAGATCCCTGAACTGTGCTCAACATCGTCCCCAAGCTGAGTGGTGTGTATGTGTGCATGTGTGTGTTGTGTGTGCATGTGCATGTGCATGTCTGGGGGGTTGTGTGTGTTTGTGTGAGTGTGCGTGTGTGTCTGTGTGTGTGTGCCTGTGTGTGTGCAGATATGAGCCCAAGTGGTGGTGCATGCAGGGATACCTGAGTTTTAGCCAAGAGCTGTTGTAAAGAGAAGCACAAAGCTTCAGTGTGCAAGTCTCCTAGGAACTTGCTAAACGCCTCCATCTTCCAGTTTGGAAACTACCACCTACCCGTGACTCCCCTGTCTGGGAGGCACCATAGTGCCTGCTGTGGCTACCTGTGGGGCCACAGCCACCTTTCTGCTGAGTCCATATCTTTGCCCTGTGCCCCTGACAAATTTCTAACCTTTCTTCACTTTCCTTAGTTGTGCAGTAAGAATGATGATCATTGCAGTGCTGACCTCATGGACTGTGTTAAGGCTCAAGGCTTGATATCCCAGAACTCGGCCAGTCCTGCGTCATTGCCATGGGTCTTCCCAGGTGCCCATGCCGCATCCAGATGCCACAAAGAGCAGTGTTTCAGGGGGACGGTGACTGCCGTTCAGAGAGGAGACCCCCTCCCTATCTCCCTCCTCACAGGCCTCCACCTCCTCTCTCCAGATGAGAGGAGGGTAAAGAGAGAGAAAATACCAAAGAACTGGAATCCGTGGTCAGGCGACTTGCTGACACTGCTGACCAGGCCATAATGAGGCCGAAGGACTGGGAAGATAACTCCTTTTTCCTTTCCAGCATCTATGCCATCTCTAAACCTTGAATTGTCACAAAGAACGTATCACTACCAGCCGCAGCCCAGCACTGGGTCACGTCCTCCACGTCTGCACGACACAGGCCCCTCCTGGAAACACCACTGCCAACTAATGATTCACTGCCTTCGTCTGGTTTCTGTAAGCCCTTCTCTGCCTGCCCCCACTCACGCTGCATATAAACTAGCAAATCAATAAGGCCAAAGGTTGTGAGGTCAGACATCCAGCCAATAGACAATGACACAGTTTCACCTCTGCTTCCCCTTCAGAGTTGTAAGCCCTTCAAAAGGGAAAGAAGCTACTTTTCGGGGAGCTTGATGGTCAAGGCATTAGCCTGCCACAGCTCCCGGCCAAATAAAAAGCCACTTCCTTTCTCAGATTGGTGTTCAAGAGGTTTGTTCCCCGCTGTTCATGCTTCAGCATGAGAAGAAGCTTGTCAATTAAAGAGCTTCCTCCTGGTCCAAACCTCCCACATCACCGCTCCTAACCCAGAGGGACTCAGAGCCATGCAGGTCAGGTTACCACATCAGGGTCCCAGCCTGTGGGGACACAGGATTTGGGAGGGGAATGGGGGTGGGGCAGAGGGCACCACTTGGCCCTGTCCTCACATTTACCAAGGTCTCCAAAGTTAAAGCGTTGACGTTGCCTCCAAATATTTATAGTCACAGAGATACTTTGTCAGAATTTAGAGAAGACAAAATCTATGTCCCTCTCTTAGGCCACACCCGGAGACTGCTCTCAGAATTACTATTTTTAAATAAATCCTATAATTAGCTTATAAATTGCTATGGAAATATGGAATGTGAAATGTGGAAATTATCTTTTGTTAAAAGATAACTTTTAACAAAATTATCTTTCTTGTTAAAATCATATATTTGCTCAATGTAAATGTATTAAATCTACCACTATTTTGGTATCTCTGTTTCAGAGCTTTTCTTTTGGTTTTTGTTTTCTATCTGCTTATTTGCCTGCTTGTTTTTGAGACCCCCAGATGAAGCGGGTGAAGTCAATCACATTTGTATCCTATTGTAGCGTATTTTCGCCATGGATCTGTGAAAGGTTCCCCGGTTCCCTGGTCGTTTTGTTGTCTACACATTCCTTTCCGTTTCTCCCCACCTGGACTCTCATCTCCTCCCCTCCCCATCTCTCACCTCCTCCCCTCGCCAACTCTCACCTCCTCCCCTCTGTGACCCTCCCCTCCTCCCCTCCCCCTCTTACCTTCTCCCCTCCACCATCTCTCACCTCCTCCCCTCCCCATCTCTCATCTCCTCCTCTCCCCATCTCTTACCTCTTCCCCTCCCCATCTATCACCTCCTCCCTCCCCCTCTCACCACCTCCACTTCCCTGATTCTCACCTCCTCCCCCCCCCTCACCACCTCCACTTCCCTGACTCTCACCTCCTCCTCCCCTCCCCATCTCTCACCTCCTCCCCTCCCCATCTCTCACCTCCTCCTCTCCCCTGACTCTTACCTCCTCTCCTCCCCATCTCTCACCTCCTCCCTCCATCTCTCAACTCCTCCCGTCCCCAACTCTCATCTCCTCCCCTCCCCAACTGTCACCTCCTCCTCTCCCCTACTCTCACCTTCTCCCCCCCATCTCTCACCTGCTCCCCTCCACCATCTCTCATCTCCTTCCCCCCAATCTCTCATCTCCTCCCCCATCTCTCACCTCCTTCCCTCCCCCTGGAGGCAACAATTTTGCTCTGACTGCCACACGTAGTTGCTTCTGCATTTCAGGTTCTTACAAAATAGGCATGGCGGTCTTATTTCAGTGTATGTTTTATTGGCATAAATGGTATTACATTATATATCCCATTCTTCTTCTTTTTTTTCTCTCTCTAAAACTCCACTAGATTCTGAAGTCCCGCCCATGTGGCAGGGGCACCTCTGATCCAGGTTCCCAGTGGCTGCACATGGCTCCAGCATCCTCAGCCACGCTTCACCTGCACATTCTCCACACTGCATCAGCCACCATGCACTTGCCTGCAGAACCCGTCCAGGCCAACATTTGACTTAACCATCTTCTTAACTGTTTGCCAGTCTAACAGATGGAAAGGGGCGCTGTATTCTAGTTCTCATGTGTGTGATTTCGAATGACCTTGAGCGTCTCTTTACATGCATAATCACTTTGGGGGTTTCCTTTCTATCAGCTGTCCATATCCCCTGCCCATTCTCCTGCCGTGGTTGCTCTCCTTGTCTTTTGGATTGGCAGGAGTCCCTTGTTAATCCCTCATCAACTGTTAACATTGCAAATATCTTTTCTCATTTGTTCAGCTGTGCATTAATTTTGTCCATCTTGTCTTTCGTTTAACAAAAATCTCTAAGTCTGACATAATGGAATGTCAATGTGTTGCCCTATGGTTTGTGCTTTTGAATTTTTATTTGACATCCCTGCTTAAAAGTAACAAAGATTTTTCTCCTGTATATTCTTTTAACTTTTGCTTTTTCTATTAGGACTTTAATCTGTCTAGAATCCAGCTATGTATATGGTGTTATGGTAGAATTCAGGGATTTTAAAAAATATTTTATCACAGATGGGTACTGCTATGGTTTAAATGATTATCCACTTCAAAACTCATATTGAAATGTAGGCCAGATTGGATGGGTCACACCTATAATCCTAGCACTTTGGGAGGCTGAGGCAGACAGATCACCTGAGGTCAGGATTTTGAGACCAACCTGGCCAACATGGTGTAACCATGTCCCTACTAAAAATACAAAAATGAGCTGGGCATGGTGGCATATGCCTGTAGTCCCAGCTACTTGGGAGGCTGAGGCAATAGAATCACTTGAACCTGGGAGGCAGAGGTTGCAGTGAGCCTAGACTGTGCAACTGCAGTCCAGCCTGTACAAGAGAGTGAGATTCTGTTTCAATGAAGAAAGAAAAGAGAGAAAGAAAGAAAAAGAAAGAAAGAAAGAAAGAAAGAAGAAGGAAGGAGAGCAAAAGAGAGAAAGAAGGAAGGAAGGGAGAGAGAGAGAGAAGGAAGGAGGGAGAGAGAGGGAAAGAAGGAAGGAAGAAAGGAAGGAAGGAAGGAAGGAAGGAAGGAAGGAAGGAAGGAAGGAAGGAAGGAAGGAAAGAAAGAAAAGAGAAGGGAAGGAAGGAAGGAAATTTAATTGTTATAGACACAGTGTTAAGACCTGGACCAGACTAGGCATGGTGGCCCACACCTGTAACCACAGCACTTTGGGAAAGCCAAGGTGGGCGGATCGCCTGAGCTCAGGAGTTTGAGACCAGCCTGGGCAATATGGCAAAACCCCATCTCCACCAAAAATACAAAAAATTTGCTATACGTGGTAGAGCACACCTGTGGTCCTGGCTACTCCAGAGGCTGAGGTGGAGGATCACTTGAATCCAGGAGGCGGAGGTTGCAGTGACCTGAGATCGTGCCACTGCTCTCCAGCCAGGGTGACAGAGTGAGACCCCATCTTTAAAAAAAAAATACCTGGGACCTTTGGAGGTGATTAGGCCATGAGGGGTCCTCCGTCTTGGGAGGGATTGGTGCCTTTGTAAAAGGACAAGTTAATTCCCCTCTTGCTCTCTTGCCTTCTGTCATGAAATGTTGCAGCAAGAAGGCCCTCACCAGATGCCGGCACCTTAGCCTTAGACTTCCCAGCTTCCAGAACTGTGAGAAAATACATTTCTGTTTATCATAAATTACCTAATCTCAAGTATTCTGTTGTAGCAGCACAAAACAGATGAAGACAGACACTGAGCTTTATCAAATGCTTTTCCTGCATTGATTGAGACAAAATATGGTACTTCTTTAATCTATTACAATCGTGAATTACATTGAGTTTCCTGAATGAACTCTACATCTTCACTCATTTTTCTTAAGATACTTTTAGATTCTATTAACTAATATTTCACTTAGGATTTTTTTAACTCCATTTATAAAAAAATGGGTCTAAATATTTTTTATTCCAATTGTCCCTATTTGATTTTGAAATCCAAATTACGTGAGTCTCACAAAATGAGCCAGACAGTTTCTACTCGTTTTCTAATTTTCCAAGTGTCTTGAATAAAATGAAATTAACCATTCCTAGAAAATACTACAGAAATATCCAAAAACTATCGTCCAGACTTGGATTTGTGTGTGTGTGTGTGTGTGTGTGTGTCTTTGACCACCATTGAACCTCTTTAACATGCATTTATCTTTTCAAATTATCTGTCTTTCACAAGTTCGGCATTTTATACTTTTTATAAGAATTCATCCATGTCCTCTAAGTATCAAATTTGTTAAAATATGCCTACTCATAAGACCAATTCATTATCTTATTTATTGCCCATTTCTCTATTATTTTTATTGGTCTTTCCAGAGGTCTGTGTATCATACTTAACTTTTTAAACCAGATTTTGATTTTGTTCATCCTCTAAATGTTTTATCCATTCTATTTGTTTCTACCCTTATCTTTTTCATCTCCTTTCTTACATTTTCTGGGAGTGGAGTTGGACAGGTATGGCTCTTGCTCTTTTTCCAGCTGCTTATGTGAAATACCTGGCTCATTTATTTTTCCCATTTGTTGTTTCCTGACGGACGCATTTTAAACTTTCAATTTCCCTTTGAGAACTGCCTTGGCTTTGCCCGAAGGCATGCCACTGGTTTGGGCATGTCACGTTGGGTATACATAGAGTAAGTGCTCACGTAAGTAGAACACTCACTCTATGTGCTTCTTAATTTCCTTGATCATTTCCAAGAGGGCTGTCCATTAATGTCTTAATTGCTTTCCGAAATATTGGAGTTGTTAAAAAAAACTCTTTTGTTAATTTTAATGTCACTGATTTGTGGTTAAAGAATGCAGTTTATTTTCCATTCATTATTAGAACTTTACTGAGACTTCCTTCAAGACTCGGAGTCTTGCCTACTTTTGTAAATGGTGCGTGTGCGCGTGGGGGAGGCACAGCCTCTGCCTGATGGGTGGTGAGTTCTCTACATGTCGCATATCTGCAGCTCACTCGTTGTATTGATTAAGACTTCAGTATCTCTGTCTTCTTTTCTCTGTTTGATCATTAAAAGCTCCAAATACAATTGTTGATGTATCTTTTTCTCCATGAATTTGTAAGTATTGCTTGATATTTTCTGAAGCTGTTCGATTAGATTGACCCTTTAACAACAGTACTGGGGTTAGGAGCTCTGACCCTCATAAAGGGTATTTCCTTACACTTTTGATTCCCCTAAAACTTAATAACCCACAGCCTAATGTGGACCAGAAGCATTACCAATACCATAAGCAGTCACTTAGCACATATTTTACATGTTATATTATTATACACTGTACTCTGACAATAAAGTAAGCTAGAGAAAAGGCAATGTTATAAGAAAAGCATAAGGAAAAAAATATTTACTCTTCATTAAGCAGAAGTGGATCATCACGAGGTGTTTCTTTTTTGTTTTGAGACTGGGTTTTCTTTGAGACTGCACGCCCAGGCTGGAGTGCAGTGGTGCAATCATGGCTCACTGCAGCCTTAGCCTCCCCAGGCTCACGTCCTCCCACCTCTGCCTCCCAAGTAACTGGGACTACAGACACATGACCTCATGCCCTGCTAGTTTTTTGTAGAGATGGGGTTTCACTGCATTGTCCAAGCTGGTCTCAAACTCTTGGGCTCAAGCAATCCACCCACCTTGGCCTCTCAAAGTGCTAGGATTACAGGTGTGAGCCACCGAAACCAAACCCAGCCATAAAGACTTTCATCGTTGTCATCTTCACATTGAAGAGGCTGAAGAAGAGGAGGAGGAAGACGAGGGGGTGGTCTTGCTGTCTCAGGGGTGGCAGAGGCAGAGGAAAATCCACGTATAGATGGACCCAGCCAATTCAAACCTGTGATGTTCGGGGTCAGCGGTGTGTGTATATGATGAATCAATCTTTAATTATTTAGAATTAATGGGGTTTTGTCCTTTTTAAAAAAAAAAATTCTTAAATCCTGTTTTATGCCTTTATCTTGTCAAAACTGTGATAATGCCGCTCACTGTATCTGAGAGTTAACTTGCAGATGAAGCGTGTTAATCCACGTCATACATTTTAACCAGGTCTAGAATCCTAAAACCCTGCTCAGCGCTAACTTTGTGGTTTTTTTCTTTTTTCTTTTTTTTTCTTTTTTTGAGATGGAGTCTCGCTCTGTCGCCAGGCTGGAGTGCAGTGGCCCAATCTCAGCTCACTGCAATCTCCACCTCCCAGGTTCAAGCAATTCTGCCTAAGCCTCCTGAGTCGCTGGGACTACAGGTACCCACCACCATGCCCAGATAATTTTTGCATTTTTAACAGAGGCAGGGTTTCACCATGTTGACCAGGATGATCTGGATCTCTTGACCTCGTGATCTGCCCGCCTTGGCCTCCCAAAGTCCAGAGTGCTGGGGTTACAGGCCACCAGGCCTGGCCTTTTTTTTTTTGAGACAGAGTCTCTCTCTGTTGCCCAGACTGGAGAGGCAGTGCAGTGGCGCGATATCGGCTCACCGTAACCTCCACCTCCCAGGATCAAGCAATTCTCCTGCCTCACCCTCCCAGCTAGCTTGGATTATAGGCATGCGCCACTATGCCCAGCTAACTTTTGTATTTTTAGTAGAGATGGGGTCTCACCACATTGGCCAGCCTGGTCTCGAATTCCTGACCTCAAGTGATCCACCTGCCTTGGCCTCCCAGTGTGCTGGGATTGCAGGTGTGAGTCACGGCACCCAGTCTATTTTTCCATTTTTAATAGACTGTGAGTCTCAGACACTCGAGGTGGCCAGAGCACCTGTGCTGGGCTCCCACAGGCCCTGCCTGGCTCTCCTCCCTCTCCTCTCAGCACCAAGGGACTCTCCTCCCTGCAGAAGGTGCACGAGGGGCTGGGGAGAGAAAGTGCCACTCCCTAAGACAAATCCCCCTCCTGGAGGAAGCTAGAGGACAAATGTCCTCCAAAGCCAGATGGGTGAGTGTGGGCCAACCCAGAGGCGAGACTCCAGAGAGAGTGGAGATCTTGGCAGAATAGACACATAGCAAGCAGCACAAAATCCACCGCAGAGCTGCTGCGCGTGACAGGCAGCTGCAGCCAGGAGCCTCAGATGGGAGTGATGAAGGGGCGGCCAGCTCCTCGTGGAGACAGGCTTCCAGAAGGACTGCTCTGCTTTACTGGTTGGACAGCGGCCTGCCCTGAGGTCTCCGGCCGTGCGAGTGGCCCAGAACCAAGTGGCCCAGAACAGCGGTCACTCACTGACATCCCAGAGTCACCCAAAGTGGGCCCTGGAGTCCAGCATCAATCACTCTCCCAGAGATTGAGACCTCGGGACCCTGAGGCTGAGGGTAACTCAATCACAGCTGGAGCGCCGGCCCCCACGTAGTTATCGATCTGAGCTAAACTCTGGGCTTTATAACACAGGCCCTTCCAGGATGCCTCTCTTCCCAGCTTTATCACCTCTGGCATCCGACCACTTTTGAAAGAAAAAAATTAAGCCAAAGGGGGTAATAAGTAACTATTTTTAAAACTGTGTCTTGTTCCGGGTGGTTTACTTGGGAGAAGCGTAACAGATGTGACAAACCCTCCCTGGCAGGTTCTGGACCAGACCCGTACCCAGGGCTGGAAGGAATTAAGGTCACCAGTCCCTGACCTCAACAGGCCCAAGGCTTTCGCCCAAACCCTGCTCCCCAAGAGTCAGATCGCCTGGGAGCTCCTGGGTCCCCGCCACCCCTACTGAACCACAGCAGCCAGGGAGAGGCCCAGGAATCTCCATTCTACAGTGTGACCGGTTACTCTGATGCTTGGCTTTCCTCTAGCCCTGCCTGGCCCTGCCACACCTCCTCCGAGTCATCCGCACAGAGCAGCCTCGGGGGACGAGGCCACCCTACCTCTTTTTTCAAGTTCTGACCCATAACCTGCAGCAGCATTGTCCCAAGTGGATCCCGACGTGCCTGTCATGGGGAGAGGGTTCTACCGTCTGGTACCTCTGGAATGGATGTTGGTTGACGCCCCGGTACGCAGGCAGCATGGGCCCCCACTGCTCCTCTCTGAAAATACACAGAGGCAACATTCTCAGCCCTGAGCTACTGAAATCCCATCTGTCTTTCTCTGAAGATTAAACACAGGAAGGCAATAAATGAATCTATCTTTTTGTGCATCCTATGGCAAATATTAACTACTATGCGCTTCTTTTATGAGAAACCAGAATAATCCTTTGAGTCCTAGCCAGGCCCCAGCTCCCTGAATGAAAAATAGGGCTCACTTCATACAAAACATGGAAATTGGCAATGGTTAGGCTCAGAGAAGTCACGTCACCTGTCCAAGGCCACACAGTTGAGATTTGAACCCAGCCCAGCTGAATCTAAAACCCAAGCTTCTGCCCCCATGCCTGCGTGCCTCCCAAAGATGAAAAACACCAACTGAAACAGAGGGTCAGGACCCAAGAAAAAAGTTCCACCAGTGATAAGAAGCAGGGACAAGGAGACACACCTGGCTCCTAGAGGTGAGGCTTCAGAGGTGGCTCCAACCCCGCTGGCAGACCACAGGGAGAGATGTGAACAGGTGGGTGGGTCTCCGTATCACAAAGGACGCCCCATCCACTCCTGAAAAGAAGATTCTGTAGCAGTTGACCTGGGAACGCTGTGTGATGAAATAGAATATAATTCTGAATGCCATTTTCATGGAGAGATACAACGGGAGGACGCCCTGCTCACAGCTGTTTGTTGCAAAGGCCTCAGCAGAAGTCAGGGGCACAGCAGGAAACTGCCTCAGAGGGACCCGTCCCTGACACACATGGTCCTGGGGTCTGGACATGCGGGCTTCTTGCTCCAGAGGTAGACTTCAGAGTTCCCAGACACATGGAGACAGCATATCCTGCAAATACTCAGCTGTCTTTCAAAAGCAATCGTTGGGCTTTTGGTAGAAGCCAGAAAGCAGAGACACCGTTGCAGCCGGTGACTCATGGATGTTGTCGGTGAGGCTGACAACCGGGCGTACAGGCGAGGAATCTAATCAAAATTCCTGCTGGGATTAAATGTCTCCATAGCTCCGGAGAGACACTACAGGAAACCAACTGGTTACGAACAGGAGTAATTTGGGGTCCACTTCAAAAGATAACCGACTGTCTGATCCCATCCCTCAAATTCCACACAGTAGAGCTTGGCCAGAATTCCTGGGCATGGAAACGCCATTTGCCAACTGCAGCCACGCAGAAGCACCTGGTGCCACCTGGACTGTCTGATTTTAGCCACAGGGAGCCCCCACGCACCCTTCAGACAGAACAGCTTAGAAATCAGCTTCCTACAATCGAATAAATCAACTTTCTTTATAGAATTGTTGTTGTTCATTTAGAACTCATTAGATTCTCACTTTACTTACATCTTTAAAATCCAACAGGATCATAGAAGGATTATTCTCTCTTTTTTTCCCCCTCTGTCCTTGGGGAAGAACTTAAATGTGCTAATGACTTTCTTCTGGTTTAATAAAGAAAAATAACAAATATTATACCTTTAAGAAAACAAAGACATTGGTTCAAATATTACTGCCACTTCAACACATTGTTAAGTAAGACACCTTATCAGAATTACAGCTCACTTATAAGACAAAAGTGACTTTTTCCAGGCAAAAGACACTCTCCAGAGTCCAGGATCTTGGAAGATGCCTTCATTAGCCGTGACGTTCCCAAGCACAGCTTTCTTTGCTGCAGCATTAGGGGAGGCGTGTCAGCTTCCTGTTATCTTCCTAGGGCATCCTTCACCAGAAGTTAGGGCTACAGCTTCCAAGCTAAGCCTGAGAAACTCAACACTAACCACAGAGAGAACATACAGGCAACAATATCTTCGCAAATAGAAGTGGGGACAGAGAACGTTCCCTTCCTCACAACAATCGGATGAGAGTCCGTCTCACCATCACCCACAGTCAGACGCTGGGGGATCTGCCAGGCCTCCCTTCATTCATGTGATCCAGGGTGAGGGGCGTTAGTCATGTGACCTCCACTTTGCAGGCACAGGGGAGTCACTGGGGCTGGAAACAGGGACAGGCCCAGCGTGGGCATATGGGTGGCCAGCCTCCAAGATGATGCCCAGGGACCCCACCTCCTGGTGTTCACACCGTCACACAGTTGCTTCTTGTGGCATCAGGACTGGTCTGTGTGACTGTCTGACAAAAGGGTGACATCACCTAGACATTAGGGTATAAAAGGACTGTGGCCTCCTTCTTTGTATCTATCTCTGTCACTCTCCTCCTCTTTTTCTCTCTGTCTCTTCTTTTTACGTCTCTGACTCCCTCTCACCTGCCTATTTCTGTCTCTCCCTCTTCTATCTCTGTCTCTTCCTTTTTCTCTATCTCTCTGTCTCTCACTTCTCTTTTTCTATCTTTGTCTCTGTCTCTCTCACTTCCCTTCTCTGTATGTCTCTCTCATCTCCTTCTCTCTCTCTCTCTCTCTCTCTCTCTTTCTCTCTGGGGAAAGCAGGCAGCCATGCTGTAAAGCAGCCTTACACAGAGGCCATCAGGTGAGAGCTGTGTCCTGGCCCCACCGACCACCAACTGAGTGTGCCTGAAAGCAGCCCTCTGGCCCCAGTCGAGCCTTCAGATGAGGCAGCCTTGGCCGACAGCTTGATGGCAACCTCGTGAGAAACCCTGAGGCAGAACCCCCAGCTAAGTCCCTCCTAGATTCCATACTCTCAGAAACCACGAGAGCATCAACGTCTATTGCTCTAAGCTGGGTCACTTGTGAGCAGCTGTAGATAGCGGGTATGTCAGGGACCCAGGCAGAGCCAGGCAAGGCCCTTCCTGAGGATGACGAGGAACACGAGCCGGAAGCTGCAGGGAAGCGTCAGATCACAGCAAGAGAGGCCAGGCAAAGGCCCAGAGAGCCAGGAGAGGGACTGTCCAGGGCCATCACCTGGACTCATGAGTCCAGAGCCAGGAGAGAGACTGTCCAGGAGAGAGAGTCCTGTGGCCATCACCTGGACCCATGAGTCCAGAGCCAGGAGAGAGACTGTCCGGGAGAGAGAGTCCTGGGGCCATTACCTGGACCCATGAGTGCAGAGCCCTTCAGGAACTCCCAGGGGCACTAATTAATTACATCCTCCTTTCCAATTCCATTTTGAAGTAGGTATCTTGCAAGGGTGAATCACTGGGTCTGTGAGGCTCTGCTTAGGGCCCACACCCTACCCAGGGACCAGAGGTGGCCCCAGAGTCAGCACAGATGGGGCAGTCCTGTAGCCCAAGACCCAGCAGGAGTTGGGGGAAGTGCAGACTTTCCTGTGAGCTCCTGGCCCAGGGGCTGTGGTGTTGTGGGGCTCTGGGGGACCCTGCCTCCAGCCTCTCGTCACTTCAGGAAACCAGAGAAATTGCAGATGTCAGCAAGTGACCCATGGGCACAGGGCTCTGGGGCTCTCCCTTCAGAGGAGCTGCTCCAACAAGGCGGAAACAAACAATGGGATGCCTGGGACTTTCTGTGGCATTCCCACATGGACCACGTGGCCACAGCACAAGAGACACCTCTCCTGGCCACGGGCATGGCCCTCATCCCTGTGTTGCCAGGACCTCTGGGGGAATGCAAACAGCTCCAGCTGGGCTGGGCAGGTGAGCCTCCGCCCTACCTTCTGCATCCCCCTCCCTCAGGCCCAGCCGAGACTCCTCTTGCTCTTCCTCTGAAACGGGCTCCTCCCATTGCTGTAACCCAAACCCTGTTGAAAAGGACTGGCACTCAGTGGTCACCTTGCCTTCCGTGTGCAGCAGGAGGTCCCCCTGTCATGTGAATCATTCGCGCCCATTCAAATATTTAATTCTACGACTGCACTGCAGAGGGAAACTTGCTCCCCTCTCTCCTCCATCACGGTGTATGGCAGCTCTTCTGCACCCGTCCCCTGGGGTCCGCGCTGGCAGGAGATGTGTCTGTCTGCCCTGCAGACACGCAGGGAGGCACCTGTGTTGCTCTCGACCAGCCCTCTGCCATGCACGTTGTGTCCAAAACAGAGAAAGATGCCTGGCGGAAACTAAGGACAGGTGTTGGCAGCAGCTGGCGTTCCAGTCTCCACTCCGGCACTTGTTAACTGTGTGACTTTGAGTGGCGGCTTTGGCCCCTCTGTGCCTGAGTTCCTGTCCCCTGGAAAGGAAGGAGGCTGCTGCCCCAGCTCCTGCAGGCTGCTGTGTGCTCAGTGGGAGAGCCCACTGTGAATGCTCCAAGGTGAACAAGTGAGCCGGCACCCAGTGCCTGCTGTGCTCCCACTGCTCCCAGCCTGTGCGGGGCCAGTGGCCTGGGATAGGGACCCCGGCGCCATTCCTGTTTCCCTGAGGGGCTGGCAGGGCACAGGCTCTCAGGACACAAGGTCATGTGTCCTGGGCTCTGCCTCTGGGGGCTTCAGGGAAGAGCACGAGCCTCAGACACTGGGCCCTCCGCCCCAGGCATTCAGAGCACAGGAACAGCCCATGCCACCTGCACCCTGTCTCCAGCCTCAACACACCCTTATTCTTCAGGCTCTGCTGGGAAAGCCTCCTCCTCCTTCCATGGAGACCCCTCACCTCCCTTTTCCTTTTGAAGGTGGAAGATTCTGGAACACAGTGTACTGCCTTGCTGCCTTCCTATCACGATTAGCAGCTGGATATGGGGCAGGCAGAGAGTGTGGGTTTCAGGGAAGCAGAACTCAGTGGGTGGCACCGTGGAGACGAGGGAGGCGAGCTGGCACAGAAGACGGGGGCGGCAGGGAGCAGATAAGACCCAAGGCAGAGGGGGCAGGGAGGGATGTGGAACATTCCAGGCACAGGGAGCAGGCAGGCCCCACTGGAGTGAGGGTTTCATTCAGGAGAAGCATGAGGTTAAGGAGCAAAGTCCGTGCGTGGCCATTGCACAAGGCACTTGGCTGCCCATCCGAGAGCTCTAGGGAGGTACTGCCCCCAGCCCCCATCACTGCTGCCCGCCCGCAGGAGCCTGCAGTGATTCCCTGTTCCCCAAGGCACTTGGACAGAGCGTGGAGTCCCAGTGACCTCAGATGACAGTCTCCTGAGGGGTTGAAGCAGGAATGAACCAGCATCACTCCCAGCCTTGCACAGATGAGGAAGCCGAGGCCCAGCGAGGGGAACAACCCACACCCAGGCTCAGCCCAGGTGCAAGGCGATCCTGTGGCCTGGTTCCAGCCTCCTGGCCTGGCCTGCCCTCAATAGCCCATTGCTATTATTTGCTCCAAGGGAAAAGGAAGCTGTGCCCCAGTGCCCATGGCCTGGCCTGGAGTCCAGAGGCACTGGTCCCCATTCCTGACAGCTGAGTTGAGCTGGTGGGGATGGGGGATGGTAAATAGTTTACCCAGGGCCATGTGGCTAATAGACTCAGGCTGTCAGGAGAATAAGCTGCTCTGCCCCCATGTGCTGTGTGGCCCTGGCGGAGGCGCTGTACCCATGAGTGCCCACTGGTGGCCCTGGTGAAGGCACTGTACCCATCAGAGTGCCCACTGGCTCTAGATTTCTCAATGCCCACAGGTCAAGGCCAGCCACAGGCAAAGCCACACTGGGGAGGTTCGGTTCTCCCGGCAGCGGGAGGGCAGCAACCAGTGGCAGATCTGAAAGCAGCTGGTGTCTGTGCAACTTTGGCTCTGGGACGGGCAAGGAGGGGCGCTGCTTCCATCGCCTGGAGCACTGCTGCTGTTGAGGCCCAGAAGTGAGATTTTCACCAAGAGTCCTGCAGAGGGGGAAGAATGAGCACCTGCAATCCACCCTGAAACGTGGTCTTCTAGCGGAAGTTCGTCCTCGAGGGCTGCAGCTCTGCCCCAGCAGAGCCATCCTGTCCATGCCCCGGGATGTGGGAACTGCTGATGCCAGCAGAACCCAGGAGAGAAGACAGAGGTGGAGACCCGGGCCCGGGCAGGAGCAGTGCTAGCACTGGGATACGTGGGCATCTCCGCCCAGCACAGCAGCACTTTCCCACAGCCTCGTATTTCAACCCCATGGCAACCTTCAGGGTGCCCTGAGCAGGTGTTACTCTTAATTGTGATACAGAAAGCAAATTGTCCCAGGACACCAGGTGTCCCCTCTCCCTTCTCCAGCACCCCCTGGTCCCTCACAGCCTTACTCAGCCTGACTGCCCCCCACCACCCATCCAAACAGCCTCCCTGCCGCCACCCCGGACCCCAGGTCCTGCTGCCCAGCCTCTCCCTCCCATCCAACGTGAACGCCCCAAGAAGCACAGGGGCCACCACCTCCAGGGCAGCTACACCGCAAAAGCGCTCAAACACAAAAGCCCACGTTCAACAAAGTGTTACATAAAAACCTGCAGACACTTTTGAAACAGCGCTTTGCCCATGCTCCAGGTGAAACGGCCTCTGTGCCAGCCCCTCTGGAATCTGCGCACAGAGACCGAGCTTTGTGCATCATCCTGGAAAACGTTAGGGCCCAGGTGGGAGGACCGTAGCAGCGAATGGGTTTCAGCTGTTTGGCGTTCCACATAGTAACATTTTGTTATCTAGGCCACGGGGGCTGGGGCCAGTGGAGGCCCAGGGGAGGTGTTCCGCCAGTGACGAGCCCCCTGCATTCCCACCCCCCCGGCCTGTGTCTCTTTCCTCTAGAGTTGGCTCACAGATACAGAAAGCTTTCTCTGTTCACTGCCGCCCTGAGCCACACGGTCATGCCCTGTCGCTCCTGTGTGAATGACCCTCAGAAGGCGCTGCCTCCCCGGCCAGCAGCTGGAGGTCTTTGAGCCAGCCACAAGGGTGTGTGGAGTCTGCAGTCACTCTGCCTGGGGCAGCTGGGGCTTCTGTGGATTTGGTCAAATCCCCCAGGCACCTCCAGGACCCACTGAATCCACCAACTACACTATTGAAGAAACTGCCCCAGTGGACGACCCTTCACACGGCCTCTCGCACTGATAGCCACAGGGCATCTCCTATGTGTCCAGCCCTGTTCTTCTGTGCCCAGTGCATGCTTAGTGGTCCCTATGTGACTGTCCTCAGGGAGGGCAAGACATCAAAATGCACAACAAAGTCTGAGCCCTCAGCGGCTGAGCCCTTACCCGCCATGTTCCTCCAAACCCCAATCCCAGCAGAGATGGAGAACCACGTGGTCCAAGGGTGCAAGTCTCCCACCCATCTGCCACCTGCTCTTGGAAAGCAGTTAGTGACCGAGGGAAAGGGATCAGCATCAGGGGCCCTAGAGCGCCCAGCGGTCCTGGAGGTGGCCTCGGTCACTTTGCCCCCAGAGCAGCCTGCAGAGGGTCTGGCCCTCCACACGGGAAACATATGTAAGCAGGGCTCTGGCTGTTTCAGGACCCTGCCCGGCAGAGCCAGGGTTCTCCAGCCCCGAGGCCAGCTCTCAGCCTACCCCAGCAGGCCAAGACATGGGAAGAGGGAGATTGGGTCCCAATTAGGGAGACCTGCGCATGTGAGGGGGAAGGCTGTGGCCGGTGGGGAGGGCACTATGGGCTGGTGCCCCCCACTCAGGTGTCAGGCAGAGCAGGGGAGACGCTGTTTCAGACTCACTGTTTGTGGCCCCCTAGATTCGTAGGTCGAAATCTTAACCTCTAAGGCGACGGCATTAGGAGGTAGGGACTTTGGGAAGTCGTGGGTCATGAGGGTGGAGCCTCACAATTGGGATTAGGGCCCTTATAAAGGTGACCCCCAGAGAGCTGCCTCTCCCTCTTTCCATCAAGCAAGGATGCAGCAAGAAGGCTGCACCAGAGAGGATCCTCGCCAGAGCCTGACCGCGGGCACCCTGGTCTCACAGCCGCCTGAGACAGCAGAGGCAGGGCCAGTGCACACTGCTACCCAGAGGAGGCCAGAGGGCCAGGCTGGAGGAAGGGGCCACAGAGGAAACGCAGATCCCTGTCCTTCCTTCCCTTTCATCTCAAAACCGCAAACGCCTTCAGGCCCGAAGAGTAAAGTCCCTGCCTGTGGGCAGCTCCGTGCCCGCCCAGGGGGCAGCGTGGCCCCGCTGTTCTCTCTGTGACTGTCCTTCTCGGCAGCTCTGGCTTCACCCAGGACCACAGGAAAATGCAGATTCAAGAGCACTTGGTTGATTCATGGGAGTCACAGCTACTGCTGTGCCCCAGCAACCCAGGGCCCTCAGCCCAGGTGCCTCCCAAGAACTGCTGGGAGCCGGGGGCGGTGGCTCACGTCTGTAATCTCAGCACTTTGGGAGGCCGAGGCAGGCCGATCACTTGAGGTCAGTTCAAGATCAGCCTAGCAATGTGGCAAAACCCTGTCTCTACTAAAAATACAAAAATTAGCCCAGGATGGTGATAGGCACCTGTAATCCCAGCTACTGGAAGGCTGAGGCAGGAGCATTACTTGAACCTGGCAGGTGGAGGCTGCAGTGAGCTGAGATCGCACCACTGCACTCCAGCCTGAGTGACAGAGTGAGTCTCTGTCTCAAAGATTAAAAAGACACAACAGAACTTCTGGAACCTGGGACCCCTCCCAGACTCAGGCATGACCCCCTCACCACCTGCTGTGTTGGCTCAAACCTCTCCCAGGGGCCGCCCTCTGAACACCTGCTGCTTTCTAAGCTGCACCCTGCACTCCCATCCCCGAGGCCTCCCCATTTCCCTCTCCGCCCTCACAGCATGCTGTGGGTATTCAGCACGTACCGTGGAGTGAGCTCTGCCAGGGAGCTCTGCCTGCTGTCTACCTGTGAGAAGGACATGCTGCAGCGACGCGAGTGCCGTGCGGTCTGGAACTGCCCCTTCCTGCCACCTGCCCTCTC
>CAUYLG010039545.1:0-48398 GCA_963573385.1 Cacajao melanocephalus
GAAAACTTCAGGCCAATATCCATGATGAATATAAATGCAAAAATCTTCAATAAAATGCTGGCAAACCGATTGCAACAGCACAACAAAAAGCTCATCCACCACGATCAAGTAGGCTTCATCCTGGGGATGCAAGGCTGGTTCCACATACACAAATCTATAAACGTAATTCCACATAAACAGAAACAAAGATAAAAACCACATGATTATCTCAATTGATGCAGAGAAGGCCTTTGACAAAATTCAGCAGCCCTTTATGCTAAAAACCCTCAATAAACTAGGTATTGATGGAACATATCTCAAAATAATAAAAACTATTTATGACAAACCAACAGCCAATATCATACTGAATGGACAAAAACTGGAAGCATTCCCTTTGAAATCTGGCACTAGACAAAGTTGCCTTCTCTCACCACTCCTATTCAGTATAGTATTGGAAGTTCTAGCCAGAGCAATCAGGCAAGAAAAAGAAATAAAGGGTATTCAAATAGGAAAGGCGGAAGTCAAATTGTCTCTATTTGCAGATGATATGATTGTATATTTACAAGACCCCATCGACTCAGCCCAAAATCTCCTGAAACTGATAGCAACTCCAGCAAGGTCTCAGGATACAAAATCAATGTGCAAAAATCACAAGCATTCCTATACACCAATAAGAGACTTAAAGAGAGTCAAATCAAGAACGAACTGCCATTCACAATTGCTACAAAGAGAATAAAATACCTAGGAATACAACTAACAAGGAACGTAAAGAACCTCTTCAAGGAGAACTACAAACCACTGCTCAACGAAATAAGAGAGGACACCAATAGATGGAGAAATAGTGAGATATTTCAACACCCCACTGACCATGTCAGACAGATTATCAAGGCAGAAAATCAGCAAAGATATTCCAGACCTGAACTCAGTGCTGTCCAAATGAAACTGGTAAACATCTACTCTCTACCCAGAACAACAGAGTATACATTCTTCTAATTGCCACATGGCGTATACTTGATAATCAACTACACAATCAGACACAAAAAAATTTTCAGCAAATGCAGAATAACCAAAATCATACCAACCACTCACTCTCCTAAAACACAATGCAATACAAATAGATATCAAGACTAAGAAAATCACTCTAAACTATGCAATTACATGAACATTAAAAAGTGTGCTCTTGAATGACTTTTGGGTAAATAATAAAATTAAGGAAGAAATCAAGAAGTCGTTTGAATCCAATGAGAACCAGATTCAACATACCAGAATCTCTGGGACACAGTTAAGACAGTTTTAAGAGAGAGATTTATAGTGCTAAATGCCCACATCAAAAAGTTAGAAACACATCAAATTAATAACTAACATTACAACTAAAAGAGCTAGAGAAGCAACAGCAAAACAACCCCAAAGCTGGCAGAAGACAAGAAGTACCAAAATCAGAGCTGCACTGATGGTTCTTGAAATAGGAAAAACCATTACAAAAATCAAGTAGTACAGGAGCCATTTCCCTGAAAATATAATAGATAGATTGCTAGATAGACTAATTACAAGGAAAATAGAGAAGATCCAAGTAAACACAATTAGAAATGGCAAAGGGGATGTTACCTCTGACCCCACAGAAATAAACATGTTTTTGGGACGAATAGATGGAGAAAGAATTCAGACCTCTAGGATGGTCCTAATTTTATCTCTTTTTTTTACCTCCTGCCCCTACCACTGCATATAATTTATTTATAAAGTCTGGGATATAATCCTAAGCAAATAACACTGAAATAGAAAATCAAATACCATGTGTTCTCACTTATATGAGGAAGCTAAACATTGAGCACATGCAGATATAAACATGGGGGCAATATGAAAAACTATATATTGAGTAGTTATTTTTTCCTCTATTAACAATTTAAATATATTATCTTGTTTATTTGTAACTCCTCTAATAGAATGTAAACTTCAGGAAATCAGAGACTTTTGCATTTTATGTTTATGACTTTGTCTAGAGCAAGGCTTTACATATAGTAGATTATAAATAAATGATTATTAATGAACAAAGACAATTAAAAGATACATTTTATATCAGAAACCAATATCCTCATTTCTGATTAAAAGCATGTGTATTTTTATACCTTTATTTTTTTCTATTCTCACTGCTCTCATTTTTATAGACTTACAGGCCCCTAAAGCCTTCCAATTTTCTCTCAGGCACTAAGATACTTTGCTATTTTCAATTCTATCTATTTGATCATTTTGTCATCAGGATTTTCAGTTGTTTTATACCTATATACATTTTCTGTACCTGCCCTGCAAATTTCAAGCTCAGGATCCTACCCTAAATGATTTTAGAATTGCATTTGTAAATTCTGAGGGACCAAAAACCAAATCATTCCAGTACATAAACTATGACCCAAGATCAGGCATGAACAATGGCACAAGGGGAACTATTGGATGGGACCTCAATACCACACAGATATCCACATATATCTGAACTTTAGTACCAGAGGAAGATACTGCTATTATCCACATTTGTTTAGAAAAGAAACCCAAGTTAGATGAATGAACTTCCTGGGAATGTAGAGGGAGCATAAACACTAGGGTTAAAACCTGGGTGGTGAGGTTCTTGAGTATAATTTCTAAATTAGCATGTTGTTTCTGAAGATGATATATTAAAGGCTTTCTTACCTAATAACAAAGATATTATAAATAACTATCATGTGCTCCTTTATTTTCCCCATCTCCTTATCTCTTCCCAGGACAAACTGCTGTCCATAATTTGGTATTTATTATACACTTTTTTGAAAACACATATATAGACACACAGTAAAACCATGATCTCAAGTTTCTAGCCTCCAGAACTTTTAGACACTAACTTTCTGTATTTTAAGCCACTTAGTTTGTAGTGCTTCATTATTAAACCCTAGCAAACTAATGTAGAAATGAGGTAATAATAAACATCTGTTCATCTTGTTTCTATGTCCATTTACATCTGTTTATCTTTCTAATCTGTCAAATTATAATTCTCTGATTTCTCTGTTGATCTTATAATGCTTTGAATCTAATAAACCCTAGTGTTCTATCAACCTCTGGAATTTGGAAATTATAGTGTACTACTTGTTTTTGTTAAACTATTTCTTTTGCAAATCAAACTGAACATGAGCTCTTGGAGGCTGCATTATTTTGCTATTTTTAATACTCATTCTCTACTCTTAGGCATATTCAATTTTTTCCTGTGCTTACAGATCAAAGCTGCTTAATCATTTGGAAGCATTTTCTCTCATATGACCAGTAATTTTAAACATTGATTACTATAATTTAAATTGTTAAATGTGTAGTAACCTCCTATTTGATTACAGCATTTACAAATGAAGCGGGTCTCGTCATTTGGGGAGGCTAGAGTTAATTCTCCCTGTAACAGACTTGATTAAGTCAGACTATTTGTAATACTTGAGAGAAATGCGAAGAGATAAAGGAAAGGTCCATTCAGAGCTACTGACGTGAATTCCTACAACAAGACATAGTTATTTCTTATTTAATCTCATCTACCTTTTTCATTCTTTTAGTCAGCCAGTAGCAAAGTGTACACAGAACCAAAAGTGGGGCTGTGAATATAATTGTTTGGGGCCTTGATTCTGAATCAAATAGAATAGAGTGGGCCCTTGTTTCCAATGTTCATTTGTCTAAAAGCCTAGAGCAAATTATTAGCTTCATTACACCTCAGTTTCTTCAAACATAAAATGAGGATTATGATAAAAACTACCACCTATCTCATATAGTAATTACCACAAATTTAAATATTCATATGAATATTTAAAATAGTGTCTGGAACATGGGAAGCACTATATAGATGCTCTCTAGCATTCTAAAAACACTGGAATTTGGAAAATCCATTGATTTTCTAGTTCTTTATGATTCCGCTGTCTTCCCCATGCAAAATAACCTCTACAGCAGTGGTACATTTATAAAAGCCCAACCTCATTGCTGAGGTCTTCAAAGAAACTTTTATTTCTGGAACTATAGATTCTTACCTCCAAGTAGTGACCTAGAATGTTTATTAAAGTAGCTACCTATATTCATTGCCTGTATTTATTTCTGACGATGCACTAAAGCTTGCTTTCCAAGCCTATTATTCTTCTGATATTAATCTCATGAAGGCCATGAAAGTTTCCTCTTAAGTGCTTCATATTGTTGATCATTCATCCTCAAAACACATTCTTCTCTTCCACTGGCTTCTATAATACTACTCTTGTGGGTTGTGTTCTACCTATCTGGATGCTAATGTGTCTTTTTAGCCACATCTTAAATATTGGTATTTCTCAGGATTCTATTTTAGTCAATTTAAGCATTAATCTATATGTTCTTTTTGGGTTATTTAATGTACTTACCTGTTTATAACTTTATATGTTCTTCCCAATCCATTCTCTCTCTCTCATGAGCAGTACCCTGGAATCTATTTGCTTAATGGATATATTTATGAACCACAGACTTCTTAAATTGAACCTGTTCAAAGCTGAACTCATAAAATTTCCCCATACACTTGAACTTTTTCATGCAATCGTATTTCAGTAAATGAAACTAATATCAATCTACCTGTATATAGCAGAATCCTAGAAATTATTCCAAATTCCTCACATCATATTCTCTATTTCTATAAGACTAATGGTTAATATTAGAGGAAAATAAGTTTCAATTTTTTATAAATGTGAATCCTCTATATATTTCTGTATTTGTCAATGTCAAAATCATATATATTTCCCTAACTGCTAAGATTTATATATAGTGTGTATAGATAGATGAAATTAAACATAATTAGATGATATAATTATGTTACCTTTATGTGTCAAATTTTGGTGGATAATTTATCACTTATTACAAACATAAATATGAACTTATGTCATGGAAATTAATATTCTATATTAAACATTCTACATTTTTTCCCTGAAATTTAGCAATATTTAACATTAACAAGTATGCTTATGTTGGTAAATCTCAACCCCCCCAAAAAAATGCTGACTATACAATTAATAATAAAAAAACCTGTAGAAATGTGAAAAACACAGAATAATAATAGTACTAACAATATTGTGAATAATTACTGGAGTTCATCAAATATGTATTTAGTTTAATTCAGTTTATCAAAAGCTAAATAGTTCTGTAACCAAGGAGTAGGTTCATGAAAATTAGAATAAAAATAATTAACATTCAGTAAGTCGACAGAGAAACTATTCTTCCAAATGTGAAGAGAAAGCAGTACATTAAATATTAAAAAATAGGAAATATTTATAAATGCTTACATCATTTGAGGCTCATTCTGGAATCTAACAAACAATATTAAACAGAACCTTTCCCATGAGTTTTACAATCTTGAGATATGTAAGTGGCCACCTACAAGATTATCAGTTTCTAAGTACATCTTCAGCTTGCAGACACCCAATACTGGTCAAAGTATATAATAATTGCACTTACAAATATATATTCTATGACATCAAACATTTAAAGTGAAATTTTTAATAAATAGGCAGATTTTTTCATTCAATATAAGTAATAAAAATGGAATCGAGAAGACCCATGTTTAAATCTATTTAAAAATAGATAACAAATGATGGTGGAATAAGACAAGGTAAAGAGGAATATCAACAAATGGAAAAATTGGAAAGAGCATTAAATATGGTGGTGGGTAAAAAGAAAATGTAGCAGGGCAGCTTTAATCAATCAGGCCAAACTTTAATGGGAAGAAATTAATATTAAGAATTGTCTTTTAATTTTAGTTCTAAGTGTTACTTATGACAAAAGAGAAAACAGTATTGATAAATGGTTATGCAAGTATAAAACATGTATGAAAGTGTTATTTTCTATTCTTCATTGACTTTTTCAAAGTGAAAACTATCATATAGTATATAAGAAATAACAATTATTACAAAAACGTTTTCTATATTTCAGGGAGACAATAAAATATATTTTAGAAATTATTAATAAGTTATTTTGACATAAAATATTTTAAAATTAGACTTTTAATTGTATAAAATAAAGAAGAAACAGCCTTACAAATTATAAGGACTTAAAACTCTACATTTCAAGTTCTCTTTTAAAAATTGTTACTATGAATATCCTGAAAGTTATTACCAAGTAAAGATCTATGCATGTATAACTGACAATTGACAATAGCGCCAAGAACACACTGCAGGGAAAGTATAATCTACTCAACAAATGGTATCAAGAAAACTGAATATCCACTTGCCAAAATGTTTATTAGATTTCTACCTTACAGCAAATATAAAAATTAACCAAAAATGGATTTAAAACCTAAATGTGAGACCTAAAAC
The DNA here is from genome assembly GCA_963573385.1 of Cacajao melanocephalus. Classification (NCBI taxonomy): domain Eukaryota; kingdom Metazoa; phylum Chordata; class Mammalia; order Primates; family Pitheciidae; genus Cacajao; species Cacajao melanocephalus. The sequence continues at coordinate 6,294 of CAUYLG010039545.1, forward strand.
TATAAAAGTTCTGGAAAAAAAATAAAGAAAAAACTTAATGACATTGGTCTTGGCAATGATTTCTTGGAGATGACACCCAAAGCACAGGAAATGAAAGCAAAAGTAGACAAATGATAATTCATCCAACTAAAAAGCTTCTGCACAGAAATGGAAACGATTAAGAAAGTGATCAGGAAACCTACAGAATAGCAATAAATATTTGAAAAACATGTATTTTATAAAGGGTTAATTTCCAAAATGTATAAGGAAGTTCCATAAGTTAGTATTTAGAAAAAGTAATAATCTGCACAACAAATTTCCATGACAGGAGTCTATATAATAAACCTGCACATGTGCCCCTGAAACTAAAATAAAAGTTTAAGAAAAAAATAGCCAAAAACTTGAATAGAAATTTTTTTTAAAAGACAATATACAAATGGCTGCATATGTCATGGTGTATATGTGCTACAATTTTTTTATCCAGTCTACCATTGGTGAACATTTAGGTTGATTCCATGTCTTGCTATTGTCAATAGTGCTGCAGTGAACATATGCCTGCGTATGTCTTTATGATAGAATAATTTGTATTTCCTTGAATATATACCCTAAGGGGATTACTGAATCAAATGGTAGTTCTGTTTTTAGCTCTTTTAGAAATAGCTATACTGTTTTCCACTAATCTACACTACCACCAACAGTGTGTAAACATTTCTTTTTCTCCCCAGTCTCACCAGCATCTGTTATTGTTTGACTTTTTAATAACAGCCATTCTGATTGGTGTGAGATGGTATCCCAATGTGGCTTTGATTTGCATTTCTCTAATGATCAGGGTTGCTGACTTTTTTTTTTTTTTTTCAGATGCTCATTGGCCGCAATGAGTAACAAAACTCCATAGCCACTTGCCAAAATGCCAGTTGCATTTCTACCTTACAACATACACAAAAACCAACACAAAATGGATTCAATACCTAAATGTGAGACTTGAAACTGTAAAACATCTAGGAAAAAAAAATATACAGAAAAAACTTCATGGCATTGGTCTTGGCAATGATTTCTTAGAGATGATACCCAAAACACAGAAAACAAAAGCAAAAAAGACAAATAAGATTTGTTGTGTGGCTTATTTCTTTTTCTATGTATATTGACTTGTGGACATTCTTTATTTATTTTGGAAATTAAAAGTGAGACTCCATCTCAAAAGAAAGTTTAAATAGAACTACTGGAAATAGTGTTTTAGGTATTTCTTCATATTATAATTTTCAGGTTTTTTTTTCTTTATGAGACATTGTCTCACTCTGTTGTCCAGGCTAGAGTGCAGTGGCATGATCTCTGCTCACTGCAACCTTCCCCTAGCAAGTTCAAGCAATTCTCCTGTCTCAGCTGGGATAACAGGCGCATGCCACCACACCTGGCTAATTTTGTATTTTCTAGTATAGATGGGATTTTTTCCATTTTGGTCAGGCTGCTCTCAAATTCTTGACCTTAAGTGATCCACCCACCTAGGTCTCCCAAAGTACTGGGATTACAGGTGTGAGCCACTGCGCCTGACCTCAGTTAGATAGTTTGCACTCATTTTTATTTACCACACAGGAAACTATTTGTGTTAAGGAAAGGATTATTTTTCCCATAAATTAAGTACCATTTTCTATTATCATATGACATTACATTCAGCAAACAATTAAAATAATAAATGCAAATTGGTTTTCCTTTTATATTTTTTAATAATATATTACATTCATCTCTAACCTATTTTTTTCTAAAATTTATGTCATAAAAATGTAACAACCATATGGTAGAAAAACTATCAAAAATAAAAATGAAATAAATACAACTATCTTGGTAGAAAGTAATCTTTTCCAGACTGAAAGGCACAGAATCAGACACATGGGTGGAAAACATCCAGTGAGATAATGTGACTTTTCAAAACTCACTCAGGGGTTTGCAAAGCTCCTATGATAGAAAATTCTCTAACTCAGAGCCACGTCCTCATAGTCACATATATTTTATTTTATTCTGAACTTTATATTTCTTGCATTCAAGAAGGCTTAGGTATGTACAGTTTGTGGTCATATCAGAGACACTTTTATTTTAGCTAGGTATTTCTCAGCCCCTGTTAGCTGACTGGTCAGTATTAAAAAACAAATACAGAACTTGTTGAAATCAGTGTTATTGATTTTTAATAATTCGGAATCAATACTTATTATAAAAGCAACTGTTATAACACAACTTGAGGGAGTAAAATAAATATTTTTATGAAAGAATAATGTCATAATTTTAAAATTTATATCAAGAAATAAGTGATAGATGTAATTGAACACCTGCTTGATGCATTAAGATTTTCATATTTTAATTAGGAAACTCAATATTCTTAAGGTATAACATGTATTCTGGAGCAAAGGGTCATCTCCAGTTAAATAACATTAGTGTAGTTCATATTAGAAATGAAAATAATACGCTATTGGAAAATTGCTTATTATTTTGAAAACATATTTTAAAATTAGTCTTCTAACATAACTTATAAAATAATTCTGTAGGCCAAGTAGGTTAGTCTAATTATTCCCCCACGAGGAGAATGTAAGACTTGTGAAAGCCAAGTAATTTGGCCATTAACTTAAGTAATAATCACCAGGGTCTGGACCTAAAAACAGGTACTGTAATTTGAGTTCTTTATGCCTTATGATAATCACTTTTGTAGTAAAATATTTAGAAATTATAAGTAAAACCTTAACATGTATATGATGGAATAAAAGACATATTCATTTCAACTAAAAAATAAGTGGATATATTCTTTTCTGCCTTTATGCTAGATCTGTATGTGATTAAAATGACTAGACATTTCAAATTTTAGAAATAGTAACTTCTTAAAGAGGTTTCAGTTTGTTTCTCTCAGTAAGTTATATTCCAAATACAAATATTAAATTAATCCATTCCAGTGATCCTCCTAGCTTCTGCATCACAAATAGTTGTGAAATTTCTCTTGCTACTCACTATTCAAACCAGGCTTAATTCTGAGGCCATGATATCTGTTATTTCTCTGGAGCCTCAAATTATTTTTTTGGAGGGATTACAATGTACTGCTTTAAAAAAGAAAAAAGATGCAAGTATGTGTATAATCTTTGCTGCAAAATTGTTTTATTGAACCAAAACAAGTAGACATGCCTTCACATTTTTAAAGTCTGTTTTTGAAAATCACAGCTTAAGGGTGACTTACAGCATTGAAATCATATAATAACTATGTCTCCCTTTGGACGTGAACAATCATTTGCTGGTAATAGTATAACCCTTCCATCTTCAGTGACTTTTAATTTACCTCTAATTGAAGGAGAGATTAATAATAGAGTATATTTCAAAGCTGTTCATAGGTCACCTAGATAAGCAGTCCCCAACCTTTTTCGCACCAGGGACTGGTTTTGTGGAAGTCATTTTTTCCATGGACCATGCAGTGGGGAACTGGTTTCAGGATGATTCAAATGCCTGACATTCATTGTGGAATTTATTTCTATTATTATTAAATTATAACATATAATGAAATAATTATGCAACTCACCATAATGTAGAATCAATGGGAGCCCTGAGCTTGTTTTCCTGCATCTAGGTGTGGTGGGGAACAGTGACAGATCATCAGGCATTAGATTTTCATAAGGAGCTAGGAACCTAGATCTCTCACATGCGCAGTTCATAATAGTGTTTGTGCTGCGATTGAGAATCTGATGCCTTCACTGATCTGACAGAAGATGGAGCTCAGGCAGTAATGCGAGCCATGGGGAGCAGCTGTAAATATGATGAAGTGTTGCTCCCTGCTCACTTGATGCCCTGTGGCCTGGTTCCTAACAGACCAGGGTACTCGTCCATGTCCTCCAGGTTGGGGACCCCTGGCCTAGATGATAACTAGTAAGTAATGATTTTGTCTCCAGAGAACTGCTTTTCTATATATCTTTTCATTTTGTAGCCCTAAGAAAACATAGAAAACTAAAGCTCTTGTTTCTAAACCTGGCTTTCCACATAAACAGTCTAAATCATAAATTGTTTTATCTGTAAGTGAAGTTAATATTATTTACTATAATGAATCTTGAAATCATGAGAAGGTTAAAATATTTTACACAAATGTAAAATACAGGCCTTAAAATACTCTAAACCCCAAAACAATAATAGCAATAATAGTGAAGTTTTTTAAAAAAAATATCTCAGTAGTTTTCTGTAGGCCTCTAAAAATTTCACATAGGTGTAAAAAAAACAAGACTTTAAAATAAATATAATAGCAGTTTTTCCATACACAACTCTAGAGGCAGAAGCCCTAGAGTCTGGCCTAAACTAAACAAAGTAAATGACTGCTGATTATAGAGTAAGAAAAAGCATTATCACTGAATCCAAAGCACTTTACTACTTTTCTTAATTCTACTTGTCTACATTTACTTAATGGGTTTTTCATAAATGTTCTTTTAAGATTATGTTGTTTGTGTCTTGGAGGCTAGAGGATGAATTTTTAAAAATAGAAAAGTCATAAAAATGTACCACATAAGTCATTTGACAAAGGATATGTACTGTGCATAACACTGTGCCTTATGAGAACTTTGTTGAATTTCTTCCACAATAACTATTTTTGTTTGCTATTTAAGTATTGACCCCAATGTCATTTTAGAACTTTCCCTTCAAAAGTTTACAGTAAATGTTTTTACTGTTTTCTATAAAATAATTGAGTGATAATATATTGGAAGTACGCAGCTTTCATTTTATTCTTCTAAATAATAGTAATTTCCTAATATGAAAAATACTCTTGTGATTAAAGATTAAAAATGTGTGATATTTTAATGAGAAAGACAAAGTTTTCTGCATCGTCTAAGATAATGTATATAGCAATTACACTGCAAATGTACAAATGTTGTACCGTATTAGATGTAATTTATTACTTGACTGATCACATATTATTTTGGTTATCTTCATGTCATGTAAGTATTTGCCTATAATGCATCCTAAATAGTTTATGAATTTCATACTTAAACATTTCTTTTAGCCTTGATGCCTCCCCTACCACTTCCACTAAAGCTCAGAGTTAGATAAGTGGAGGCATTCAGTTAGTTTGTCTTGAGAAGTGATCCTTAGTCACAGGAACAGGGGATTGAGAACCAAAAAAAAAAAAAAAAAAAAATACAAGAAGAAAAAGAATTGTTCTTCACAATTATAGCAAATGAGCCTTTATTCTTTTATAATGTTACAAGATGCAATTTTGGATGCAGCTTACAATTTTCTGCCTAAATAATGAAATAGTACAACTTTGATTCAAAGACAACAGTTGCCCCATAGCAGAGCTGATTGCCTTGCATCTCCAGGTTGCACTTATCTAAGTGCCAGGTGAATTATTCCATATATCCTAAGCCTTTGAATCAGAAAAACTCTAGGAAAATTCAGATGTAATTATGGGTAAGGTGCTTTCATGTTGCATCTATAAATTACTGTTGTTAGAGTAAAAGGTGGAAAAAGATGTGAGGCAGAGTCCAAGATATGTATTATACAAAGGATGTGTTGTGATGAAAGTCATAGGTATGCTGTTAAATGATAGGTTTCTAAGATATATGAGACCTCTTTTATAAGCTTTGTGATCCAGCAAAGAATTTGCTGCATACATTTGAATTGTTTCCCAGGCTGTATTCCCTGTGCTTCTTCTGATTTATCTTTCTGTAGCAGCATTCAGGTTCCCTACTGAGAGACCTTATGTCTGTCAATTTACTTTAAAACAAGATAAAAGTTACTCTCCATAGCCTGACATTCAACTTAAAAATGTGGTCCTAATCTAGTTTTCCATCTATTTCCAACTCCTTTTAAGATATTTACATCTGTTATCTTTTACTTTTACTATATATTCTAGAAGACCCAACCAAAACACCACATCCTCCCTTAAATTGACCCATTGCTTACATGTAAAAATAAAAAGTACTAACATGAATGACTTGGATAATTATTAATTTTGGTATCCTACTTATGGTGAGTGAGTGACATTTTGGGTTATTTTAATAAGTGGGGAAGAAAACGGGAAAAATGCCATTTTTCTTATCCTGCTTAATTTTTTCCTCTTGCTAATATACTCATTACTTCTACTAACTTTCCCCAGATATTTATAATGTAGATAATGCTTGTCATCTTCATAATTATTTTTATCTGAAAGAAATTTCAACACATTTCTTAAGTTATGTAAAACCAAAATACATTAGTTATATGTAAAATATACAATACATGCTTCTGCAATAATATTTTCAGTACCTTTGATTGAAAAGCATAGATTTCCATATACAATTTGGAGAGCCAGCATTTCATGTAGGCTGTTTAGTCCTAAATTATAATATATTTCAATCTTATAAATAAAAACTAATATTGCATTGTATAAAGAGAACAGTATTTATAAAACAAGAGCAGAATAATTGAATAACCATAAGATCCACTGTTCCTAGAATATAGCATATTACCCAGAAGCTAATAGGCTAATAAAGATACAGAACAGCTCCTTTAAGATCCAATTGAGGTGTCAGCTTGTGAGATAAATACCCTGTATGAATTGGGCATTATCCTCTAGGAGTTAATATACACTTTAAAGCAATAAATTTATATGTTTCTTTTATACCTCAGTAGATTGAATGCCTAGGTCCAGGAGCCAAGAAAAGAAAAAACAAAAACAATGTTGTCTAGTTTACCATCACTGCCATTAAAAATTACTGAATTGTGCTTTCCATCCCTGCAAATCTAGGCATTGCTAACTCCAGGTCTTGGTTTCAGAGAAAGAATTCTTTCATCAGGGGACCATGAAGGATTCCATTTAATTTTCATTTTAATTACGACAGCCTCCTCATATTTTCAGGTTCCTTGTGACAACACAAAACCACTCATATAAAGGTGTACCCATCTCTTGAATATAGTAATTGACCTGATGACTAAGGAGAGGTGGGATTAAACAAACAATGTTTGGTACCACAGTGATCCCCTAGAATCATTCTTGTTACTCACCTACTCAATTTGTACATTAAATGTATAGGTCAGTCACAAATGTAGAAGGGCGAGTTGAAAGTTCTAACTCTGTGTGTCTGGATCTGAGTCACACAACCAGTTAAGCCATCTAGTTTCATCTAGTCTAACATAGCTGCTAACCTAGGGTAAAGGAAATTTAGAATGAAGAAGATCTAGAATTATGTAGAAAAATGATTGATTTCAGCTGAGGGACCAAGACCAGACACAAGGCTAGGAGCTGTAACTTACCCTCCCATCCTTCCTTTTCTATGTTTACCTGGAAAAATAGACCAATTTGAAACTTGGAAAAGAGCTATTCCCTAATGGATGATTTTATTACATGCAGCAAATGGATCCTATTTAAAAAATAGGTGAAATGTCATAGGTGCTATAATTTTCTATGTAGATCCCAGGTAAAGAATGAGGCACATCTTCTTCCAGCTGTCAAAAATGTTTTTCATTTTTGATTCACAGCTGAGTCCTTCCCCTGGAACTGCCTTTTATAGCCTCACCCAAAGTTAAGTCCTCACCTCCTTCCCTTGGGACATGCCACACCCAATAACTAGTCAACTCACAGTTGTATAAAGACCTCTTTGTTTCAACTGCAGACAATTCTAAAAGATCTGCCCATGTACCCCAGAATCTAAAGTACAATAATAAAAAAAAAAGATCATCCCATATCAGAATTCCCTATGGATTGGCTGACACAGTTTTTACAATTGTATTTTCAGATAAACTTCATCCTTTGTCTAATTGTGCTTTCTTACTCCCTTAGAGATGTTGTTACTCTAAGAGCACTCTAAGCCAACTTCCTTCAGGCAGCAGGCAAATGACTCAGTCTCAGAGTCTGTTTCCCATGAGCACAAACTGAGACCCAAAACAAACTTCTTTCTAAAAAATGTTTGTACATATTCACACTTAGCATACATTTAATCTCAAAGTAAAACATAATTCCCTCTGACACACACACACACACACCCCTAAAATGTTCCATACATACCTTCATGACTAGCGTTCAAATAACCTCTCAACGCAAAAAGCTTCTCTTGATAATTATAGCCTCATTCTATCAGAAATATGGAAGGGTTTGAATGTTTCGTACTGTTTCCTGTATCTACAATCTTGCATATGCTTTCATCTCTCCTCTTCCATTTACTCCTTACTTATTTTGCTGATTTATACTTATTATAAAATATCCCCTCCAGTGTCATCTCCATTACAAGTCATTTTCTCTTTTCCAAAATTTTATTCTTACTTAGATACACTGTATGTGCTTAAATATCATGATTATTGCCTTAGTGTGATGTAAGCTCCTTAAGGCCAGGGACCCAATCTGAGAGGTAGGAAGAGTAATGATATTCACATGAACATTGAAGTTGACCTGCCTCCACTTTTTTGTGAGGAATAGAGACTAATACACCAGTACTTGTATGACCTACATAAATGGCTTCCAGGGAGTAGAAAGTACATTATTATTATTATTATTATTATTGTTGTTATTTCCAGAAAGAAGAAAATACATTATTATTATTCATGGATGAATGAATAAAAGAATGACTAAATGAATGATTGTTTGAAGAAGAGGAAGACTAAAATGAAAGAAAAAGATGTAGTAGATACAATTATGACCAAATTTCCATATGACAAATGTGTTTATAATAATATTTCATGTTTTGCTTTAGGTATTATTATTCACCTTTACTAGTTGAGAAAAATTAGGTTTGGGTATTTAAGTAATATTCAAAAGATACAGCTATTAAATGATATATTTAAGTCCTAACAGTTACCTTTCAATTTTAATTATTCCAGATAGATAGATAGATAGGTAGGTAGATAGATAGACATTAGATAGATATGTGTATATTTGTATAAAGGAACAGTGAGTAAAGGAAGCTATGTAAAATGAGAGATGAAAGTAGCATGACCATTGGTTGTGTCAGTGGAAATAAAAAGAATGAAATGACTCCGAGTCTTGAGGTAAGACGCTGTGAGCAAGGTGTGTTGGATAGTTAGCTACCAGGAGAAAAAGATACGGACAAATCAATGACAATAACACGTTAATGACCTGGAAGAATTGAAGAATGGCAGTTCAATTAAGAGAACTACAAGAGTCAAGGTTTGGAATTGGTGAGAGGTTAAAAAAAATTAGTGGTATGCTGATATTAACGTTATTTAAGACTTCCAAGGGAAATTCAGAAGCAAATTACTGGGATTATAAGAGACATAATATTGATATTTAATATTAATGTATTACTTATTAGAGGCAAAAGATTTAAATATTTGAGTTGAGGATGTTTTATTGAGCATACAATGTATAAGGCATTGTGCTGGCTTCAAACCAAAAAAAGTCAATGCAATAAAAGGGAAACCATTTAGCTGGGATTATGACTGTGGACTCTCATTTGAAATAAGAACAGGTTATATGCATGGAGTGCATACATGGACACAGGGAGGGGAGCATCACACACTGGGGTCTGTTGTGGGGGTATAGGGGAGGGACAGCAGGGGATAGGGAGGTTCGGAAGAAATAACATGGGGAGAAATGCCAGATATAGGTGACGGGGGGATGGAGGCAGCAAACCACATTGCCATGTATGTACCTATGCAACAATCCTGAATGTTTTGCACATATACCCCAGAACCTAAAGTGCAATTATATATATATATATAAACAAACAAACAAAATATACTGACCATGAAGTAAATAAGGGAAACTTCATTTTTTTTGCTTCCTCATACATTTACATTTTAATACAAATAAAACATAGAAGGACGATTTTCTGCCCTTCTTGTCAATAAGACTACTTGTTAAACTTCATGGCAGCATAGTGATATAGTATAACATTATAAGGAACAATGCTATTTATATAGTTTCTTTCATTCACGTGGCACACAATCTATACAAAATCTATGCAAAATATAGAATAATATATGACACTTCTTCAAATGTAGAGAGACACGTGACAGTTTTTCAGAGATGAAAAAAAAACTTCTCTCACAAAAATAGCATAACTGTCAAAAGGAAAGGCTTAAAAAATATAACTTGTTGGAACTGTTAGTAAGTAACAACAGTTCCCCTTCTACTAACTAATGATATAAAATTATAAAGCTGATTCCCAGCTGCTCCAAGAAATGTTAAGTATGATCAACAGAAGAATCTAGTCATCACAATAAACTGGTGGACATTCATGACAGACTAAAGGCAAACTTCACTCCTACTGTTTTACCAATTCATCCTTATAGCTTTATCACAACCATAACTGACTCTTCTGAGTACATTTTTAGTTGGTTGCATTTTTAGTCAGTGTATCATTATTCTTCTTACATTCTATGGATAAGAAAATTCATATTTTGAGAAAGTATTATTTATGGTTGACGAATGTAGGTGTTAATTTCAAACAGATCTGGGTTTGCCATTTATCAGCTACAAAACTTTGAACTTCTCTTAACACTTAGCCAAAATTTCTCAATTAGTGTAATGATAATTATAAATTAGGTAGTTCATAGAGTTATTGTGATGATTAAAAGTAATTGCTCCTATAAAGCAACTAAGTTACAGCTTGGCTCATTGCAGGAAATCAAAAATGTTAATTATTTTTTAATGTCATTGTAAGTACTATTATAAATGGTGCTTTTTTAACTTTTAAGTTTAAGGGTACATGTGCACGTTTGTTATATAAGTAAACTGGTGTCGTGGGGGTTTGTTATACAGATTTATTTCATCACCCAGGTATTAACTCTGGTACCTTTTAGTTATTTTTTCCTGATTCTCTTCCTCCTGCCACCTCCACTTGCCAATAGGCCCCAGTGTCTGTTATTCTTCTCCATGTGTCCATGTGTTCTCTCCCACTTATAGGTGACAACATGCAGAATTTGGTTTTCTGTTCTTGCATTATTAATTTGTGAAGAATAATATCCTTCAGCACCATCCATGTTCCTGCAAAGAACATAATCTGGTTCTCTTTTATACCTAGCTACAAAGGATTTCATAGTGTATATGTGCCACATTTTCTTTATCCTGTCTACAATTGATGAGGATATATGTTAACTCCTTGTCTTTGCTATTGTAAATGGTGCTACAGTAAACATATGCAATGAACATAAGTCTCCATGACAGGAAAATTTATATTCCTTTTGATACGTATCTATTAAGGAAATTACTAGCTCAAATGGTAGTTCTGTTTTTAGCTTTTTTAGGAATCGCCACACTGTTTTCCACAACGGATGACCCAGTTTACACTCTGTGTACAAACATTCATCTTTCTCCACAACCTCATCAGTGTCTGTAATTTTTTGAATTTTTATTAATAGACACACTGACTTGTATAACACGGTATCTCATTGTGTCTTTGATTTGTATTAATGGTCAGCTTTTTAATATGCTTTTTGGCTACATGTAAGTCTTCTTTTGAAAAGTGTCTGTTCTTGTCCTTTGCTCACTTTTTAATGAGGTTGCTTGTGTTTTTCTTTATAAATTTGTTTAAGTTTCTTCTAGATGCTGCATATTAGAAATTTGTCAGATGCATATTTGCAAAAATTTTCTCTCATTCTATAGGTTGTCTGTTTCTTCTATTGACAGTTTCTTTGGTTGTGCAGAACTCTTTAGTGTGATTAGATTTTGTATCTCAATGTTTGCTTTTGTTGCAATTGCTTTTGGAATATTATTCATGAAATCTTTGCCCAATCATATATCCAGAATGATATTGACTAGATTGTCTTCCAGGTGTTCTACAGTTTTCTGTTTTACATTAAGACCTTTAAGACACCTTGAGTTGCTCTTTCTATATGGTGTAAGGAAGGGATCCAGTTTCAATCTTCTGTATATGGCTAGCCCGTTATTCCAGCGCCATTTATTGAATGTGGAGTCTTTTCTCCATTGCTTGTTTATTGTCAGCTTTGTCAAAGATCAGATGATGGTAACCAGCCTTATTTCTTGGCTTTCTATTCTGTCTTATTGCTCTGTGTCCGTTTTGGTTCCAGTACCATGCTGTTTTGGTTACTATAGCTCTGAAGCATAGTTTGAAGTCAGGTAGCATGATAACTCCATCTTTTTTTTTTTTTTGCTTAGGATTGCCTTCACTATTTCGGCTCCTTTTTAGTTTTATATGAATTTTAAAATAGGTTTTCATAGTTCTGTGGAGAATGTCGTTGGTAGGAATAGCACTGAATCTATAAATTGGTTTGGGGAGTATGGCCATTTTAACAATATTTAGTTTTCCCATCCATAAGCATGGCATGCTTTTCCATTTGTGTCCTCTCTGATTTATTTTCTCTGATTCTCCTTGTAGAGCTCTTCCACCTCCCTCATTGGCTATATTTCTAGATATTTTATTCTTTTTGTGGCCATTGTGAATGGAATTTTCTTCCTGATTTGGCTTTTGGCTTGGCTGTTACTGATTTTGGGAATGCTAGTGACTTTTTACATTGATTCTACATTTTGAGACTTTACTGAAGTTTTTTTTGTTTGTTTGTTTGTTTTTTTCCAGCATAAGAAGCCTTTGGGCTGAGACCATGGGATTTTATGGATATAGAATCATGACGTCTGCAAACAAAGGTAGTTTGACTTTCTCTCTTTCTATTTGGATGCCCTTTTTTTCTTTCTCTTGCCTAATTATTCTGGCCAGGAATTTCAGTAGTATGTCAAATAGGAGTGGTGAGAGAGGGCATCCTTATCTCATGCTGATTTTCAAGGAGAATGCTTACAACTTTTGCCCATTCAGTACAATATTGGCTGCCAGTTTACCATAGATGGCTTTAAAATATTTGAGAAACATTACCATTCAAATTAGTCTTGCCTCCATATGAAAACCAGTACTCTACTATATAGGCAGGAGTGTTAAATAACCTAAGATAAAGTTCTTGAATGTTACTAAACTTACAATGTGATAAAGTGATCCATATTCTTACCCGTTTCAAGAACTGTAAGGTTGCTGTACATAGCCAAAACTGGCTGGATCTTAGAAGTGTTTTTATTGGCTCAGAATGTGTTGATGAATGAATTTGAATATATGTCTTAGTTAGCTATTGGCTTTTACCTTCACATATTCGGTACCTTATGTGCTCATTTTTTGGACCCTGAAGGCATTTGAATTGCTACCTTTATACTTCCAGGACATAAAACACGTTTATGTGAATTGCCCAGTAGCATGTGTCTTTTGTTTGTTTGTTTTTTTGTTTCGCCATATGTCATGATGCCTTGTCAGAGATGAGAATTTGTGCGGATTTGTGCTGGTCACATTTCTCCTGGTTTCTTCTCCCTAGGCCCCAAATTGTATTTATGTAGCTGGGTTTGGAGATATTCAATGTGGGTTTTTATATGCATCAGTTATTTCAGATAGATTTAGACACTTGTGTTATAATGCTTTTTTGTTAGCAACCATTGGTTTTATTATCTCCATTTCTCTTGTTACAATGTTTAATTACTCATAAAGGTTTGCCTCAGAATCTCCATCTCAGAAGTATTTGGTCAAATAATAAAATTCAAGTAATGGTTCCTGTATGGTTACATACCTCTGCTGAGGAGAATCCTACAAGCCTGCAATCCAAGTATGTCTTTCTAAACTTAGCAGCAAACTGGAAATCTTGCTGGAGTCCTAAAAGTTATACAACTAGAAGCCTGTTCTCCTTCACTTCAAAATTCTCCACCAAGTTCTCTGCCACTTATTTCTGTTACAGCCATCACAGTTGCTGCCTTGAATCACCTTAATCTCTCTGCCTCTGTTAAAGCTGCCCTTCAGTGGGGCCTTGTTCTGCTCTCACCAAGTTGCCTGATGAGAGCTTCTAGCCTGGATGGGTTTCCTGGCTTCACCCTTTGTCACCCAGAGACCTTTAGTTCTGCTTACCGAACTCCTCATGATGCCGGTGGGCCCAGCATCCCTCTTTTTTATGGTCCAGGGAGACCAGAAATAAGCTAGTATCTGATTCCGAGTAATCAAAAAGCATTATTTTGGTTTGTTGTTGCTTTGCTTTTCCTGACAAGTAGGAAGGAAAGTCATTTTCAGCTTGAGTTGAAATAGTTGAAAAGGAGTGTGAGATCTGAGTTCCAGCTAACTACTTTAAGTAAGGTGCCTTATAAAACAGAAGTTTCATGCATGATTATATAGATTTCTAAGCTTCTAATTTTTCTTTGATTATTGAGTCATACTGAGTCATATTGACCCCTTCACAGGACTCATGAAGGAGTGGCTCATTTACACAGCCTGCAGCTCTGAACCTCTCACAGGAGGGGGAGCACACAGGTGAATGGGTACAGGAGCTGGGGCAAGCAAATGCTGGAACTGACCAGTTACTCCTCTTTGGCAGGAACAGGCTCTCTGCTGGCCCTACAGCAGGGTCCAAGCATGTTATAAATGCTCTTTTAGCTTTGACATCTGAAAGCAGGTGTCTGAGACCCCAGGAGCCCCAGAGGGCATGCGTTACAATCAGTGTTCTTTTAATGTTTGCTGTCCTTGGACAGTTAAGTGTTAGCTAGCTCAGTGGAGGATAAGGGTGACAGCCTTTACACCCTGCCTTCTTGGTACCTGAGTTCTTGTCCTGCATCCAGGAAGAATCAGGTCACAGGAATGAACTAGATGTTGGTGTATGAGAAGAATTTTATTGAGTGGTGCTACTGTCTCTCATTAGGAAGAGGAGCTGGAAGGGGGATTCAGTGAGAAGATAATTTTCCCCTGGAGTTCAGTTGTCCCTGCCCAAACTCTTCTCCAAAGTCCCACCATCAAGTCTTTCCACTGAAGTCAAGCTGCTTTTCTCCAACACCCAGCGACTTCTTTCCTTTGCTGCTCTGTCCTTCTCCTCTGCTAGTGGAACTTGTGGTTTTTAAGTGGTACAGTGTCGGGGGTGGGATAGTCCAGGGTGTTTCTGAAAAAGACAACATTTGAGCAGAAAAACAGGGATGTGAAGTTCTCATTTAGGGCCATGAGTCCAGGCTTGAGGGTGAAGCCCTCACCAGGGACCCCTCCCTCCTCTACACAGTCCTTCCCTGACTCCTGTTTATATCAAAATAATTGAATATTTTTTCAAACTGAGGTATTTAAATGTTTATATAACAATACATTTATATTTTTAAGAATTCCTCATATACATTGGGCAAAATAATGGCTTTCTGAAGATATTAATGAATTTTAGAGTACAACAAACTATACCTTCTGTGTTAAAAATACTTTTTCATGGCTTGTGATGGTGAGCTGGATTCCAAAGTAAAAACCTCTAAAGACATCACATGTCTAAAACTACGGTAATGCTGAGTGGCAGTTTGATTAGTATTTTTCATGTAGGAAAAGAAGAAAAGGTGTATTAATTTGGGCAGAGTAATTAAGCCTCACTTAGTGTTTCTGTTTTAGTATGTGAAAGAGCATTAATGATATTAGAAGAACAAAAGAAAAAAGGTGGAGACTAATATCCTTCACAATGTTGACACTTTTGTAGATAAGCGACCACACAGCCTGAGCAGCCCATTCTGAACTACTAAAATTACTGTTGTAATGAAATACACCTTAGTGGCCCAAATCTGGAATCTTTATAGCATACACTTTGATGCTGGGATAAGTGTCACTTTGGTCCACTGGAAAACACCGATGATCTTATTCTGTGCATTTACAAAATAAGTTCAGTTTCTCTACTATTATTTTTCTTAATTCTGTGTGTACTACTTTCTGTGTCTCTTTTCTTGTTAGATGTTAGATGGCAGATGTAAGATAATAATTGTTTGAGGTAAGACCTGTATAATTTTTTATTTTTCTGATCAGATTATATAGTAAAAGCTTATTAAGATGTTTTGTTCTTCAAGCAAAATAAACAGCGTATTCAAGTTTATCTGAAGTATTAAATTATATAAATATGTATTATTATTCTGAGTGCCAATTTAATGTGTATACTTATCCATGAACACAAAGTGCATTATTATAACATCTGTACTTCCCAAATAATACTGTAGCAATTTCTTTAGACATGATCTTAGTTCTCCTTTTACCAATAAATTGAATTAACCTACAATTTATTGTTCAACCTGAGAATCAAACTTTAAGACCAAAAATGAGACAAATTGCTACTGTACCATACAAATGGGATCTAGCATGATATTAAATATAAAATGTTTCACTATAGATATTTTTGAATAAATAAAGTATGCACTCAATAGCTTATGGATTTTCCAAGGCAATCCTATATAAAATAGCATTTCAAAAAGTTATCATCT
Source organism: Cacajao melanocephalus (assembly GCA_963573385.1). NCBI lineage: Eukaryota > Metazoa > Chordata > Mammalia > Primates > Pitheciidae > Cacajao > Cacajao melanocephalus. The sequence goes on from CAUYLG010039545.1 coordinate 22,459, forward strand.
ATTCTCCTTCATGGTTTCTATTTCCTTTCTTTATAATTATAATTAACAGATAATACAGTATAACTAACCTGTGAAGCACTTTTCTAAGTTTTTTATATGTATAAATTTAATACAACAACTTTGAGAAAGATATTATTATATGTGATTTACAAACAAAGAAACAAACACACAGAGGCTTAGTAATATGTCCAGTGACTGACAGATAGTAAATGCAGGGTTTGGGGGTCTGTCTCCAGAATTTGTGCCAGAAGAAAACCATACAAAATTATTTCTCATAGTGTCTCTTTCTGTGTGTGTGTGTGTGTGTGTCTATTTATCTTCTCTCTCTCCCAAATAGAATGGAAGCTCTACAAGAATACAGATTATGCATTTTTCACTGCTTTTAAAACTGTTATTTATAAATATCATACTTGATAGCAAAATGATGGGAAAATAGACAGTGAAACTGTTTACCAGAATTAAATCATAAATTGAAGTCTAACTGTGGATATGACCTAACAAAATGAAGCAAACATTTCCTAAGAGTATGAACAATTTACAATGGAAGATGAAGCCATGTTAGGATCTGAATTTGTTTTCTGTCATCTCTGGGCAAACAGTGCTTAAATCACATGCATAGGTGAAAAGATGTTATTTTCTGTACTGATAATGCAATTATGACAGTCATTGGAGGGAAAATCTGTATTGAGATTTTTGAAAGACAAAATACTAACTTGAAAAAAATTAACATGTTACCATTTTAAATGCTTTGCAATGTGTAATAATCTATACCTTTTTTTTTTACAAATTTCAGAAAAAGTTTATTGAAATAGAAATATTAGAATGGTATTAAATTACTTTAAGTTCACAATGCAACAACTTCACCAATTCACAATAAAATAAGTTAAATTGTTTTTGTTGAAAATCATACATACATCTTGCTAAATCTGGACATATGCATATACTTGTGATATAGCAGCACAACCAAGGTACTAAACATATCTATAAGCTCCATAAATTTTCTTGTTTTCTTTGTGGATTTTAGGATTTTATATTTGTCTTGTTTTTGTGTAAGAACACTTAACATGAGATTTCTCCTCTTAACACATTTTAAAGTTCACAATGCAATATTGCTGACTGAAGATAATATGTTGTATATCAGATCTTTAGAACGTATTCATCTTCCAAAACATAGACTTTTTACCCCATTTCTCCCTCCTAGTCCCAGCCAACCACCATTCTCTATTCTCTGCTTCTATGACTGTGACTATTTTGGAAAAAAACCTCGCAAGAATGGATTCATGTAATATTTGTCTTTTGTGACTTGTCTCACGTAGCATAATGTTATCTAGGTTCACGGATGTTGTTGCAAATAACAGAATTTTCTTTTGTTTTTTTTTCTTTAGTCCGAATAATATCCCTTCATAAGTATTTACAAGAATTTTGTTACTTATTGATCTGTTAATGAACATTTGAGTTGTAAAACGGGTGCTCAACTTAAAAAGTGCCTTTCTAAAAGGGAAATGCAGATTAAAACCACAGTGAGATACCACCTCATACCTATCAGGATGGTTATTATCTAGTTTCTTAAATATTTTTCTCTTTTTGAGGCAGGCTCTCACTGTCATCCAGGCTGGGTTCAGTGGCACAGTCACAGCTCACCACAGCCTCAACCTCCTGAGCTCAGGTTATCCTCCCACCTCAGCTTCCTGAGTTGCAAATTTTTATATTTGCATGCCCAGCTAATTTTTATATTTTTTTCAGAGATGGTGTTTCTCCATGTTGCCCAGGCTGGTCTCAAATTCCTGGGATCAAGTGATCCACCTGCCTTGCCCTCCCAAAGTACTAGCATTAAAGGTGTGAATCACAGTGCCTGGCTGGTTATTATCTTAAAAAAACAAAAAGGCAACTTTAGTGCAGAGATACGGTGAAATTTAAACTTTTGTGTATACCTTTGGTGGAAATGCAGAACGGTGCAGCCAGTATTGAAACCAGAATGCAGGTTATTCAAAAAGTTAAAAGTAGAACTGCCATATGATCCAACAATCCCGCCTCTGGATGCATATTGAAAATACTTCAAATTTGTATCTTCAGCAGATATCTGTGCTTCCATGTTTATCATAGCATTATTCACAATAGCCATGATTTGGAAACAATCCAGTTTCTCGATCAATGTAGCTTTAGAGTAAGGCTTGAAATCAGAAAGAGTGAATTCACTATTGTTATTTTTAAAAGATTATGATCATTTTAGATCCTTTACATTTTCATACAAATAGTGGGGTAAATTTCTGCCTAAAAGGACTTGAGATTTTGATTGGCTTTATTAAACTATAGGTCAACTTGAGAAGTGATATGTTAACTATATTGACTTTTCTAATCAAGGCACATTTAGCTCATATTTATTTAATTTAAACATGTTTTGTAGTCTTAGTATGCCAATCTTGTAAATATATTATTAAATTTATCACTATGCACTTCAGAATTTTGACATTATTTTAAGTGATATGTATTTTCAATTTCATTTCCAATTGCTTGTTGTCAGTAAAATAGAAAATTTTTTATTGATATTCTATCCTGAAACCTTGCTATACTTATTAATTCAAGTAAGTGTTTTGTAGCTTTTACACCTAAATGATCATGTAGTTTATGAAAAAAAAGCAAGCTTTGTTTCATTTTATGTAAACTCTTTGCATTTCTTTTACTTTATTTTGAGTCCATACCTTCTGGTACAAGAATAAAAAGAAAGACAACAAATGTCTTTCTTTTCCTGAAATTAAGAGAAAATCTTTTAGTTTTGAATAATAAATATGGAGTTGATACAGGAAGTAGAAAAAATTATTTAGGCAGATGGTGAGGGTAAAAGAGTCCTTTGCAAAACTTCCCTTCTAACAAAAAGCAGCCAAATAAATTATTTTTTTTTCTAACAAAGAGCAGCCTGAAAAATCAAGCTGCAAACATGAATAGGCAAGCTAGAAACTTGCACAGGGGAATGCTGTGCCAATAGGAAAGGGCTACCTGGGGGCCAGGTATATGCAACATGGATGCTCCATCTTTCTTTATTTTTTGTAACCATGAGTACAGTAAAGAAACAGGCAACATGGCAGAGGCCAGGCAGAGAACCTGTCTGCATGACAAAAGATTAGGGTGGGAGCTACCAGTTTTTCCCACCTTATCCAAAAGGCACACCATGCACCCCATGTAAATTGGACACTGCCTCCTCAAGCTTATCTAGAAAACCACCTGCATTTCACCACAGAACTGGCAACCCATTTGGGACCCTCTCTCTGCAGGAGAGAGCTCTTCTCCTTCTTTTGCCTATGGAACCTCTTCTCTTAACCTCCCTACTTGTGCCTCTGCATCCCTGATTCCCTCAGCCGTGAGACAAGGAAACTCCAGTATCACCACAGACAATGAGGCTGCTTCAGTGTTCACTGTAGATTTTTTACAGATGTCTTTAATCAGGTTGAGGAAGTTTCTCTATTCATAGTTGTCTGAACATTCATTATGAATGGTGTTAAACATTGTCTGATAAATTTATTGCATATATTGAGATGATTATGATCTTAATTATGTTAAATTTTTGAATTATATTAATTTTCTAATGTTAACATTTTGTATGGTTAAGAACATTTTGTATGATACAGGATAAACTCTACTTTTCATAGTATGTTTTTCTCTAGTGCTAAATTTAAATTTGCCTTTGTGTATTTAAGAGTTTTTGCATCTATATTAATGTGAAATGTTGGCAATAGTTTTCTTTCTTTATCTATCTTTGGTATCATGGCAATGTGGGCCTCAAAAGATGAATTAGGATATGTTATCTCCTATTGTGTTTTTTGGAAGACCTTAAATAAACTTGTATTACTTCTTTCATATGCAAATGTACTGTAGAATTCACCGCCAAAGCATATAAGATGAATGTTTTCTTTGTGTGATGATTTTTAAACTAACTATTCAGTTTTCTTAAAATTATACTGCTATTCATATTATGTATTTTTTCTTGAGTAAACTTTTATATTATGTATTTTCACAGAATGTATATATTTCATCTGGCTTGTCAAATTTATTACCATAAAGTGTTTATAATACTTCTGTTTATTTCTTATAATCTCTGTAATATCTTTACTGTTACCTATTCTCTCATTGCTCATATGGTGATGTTGTGTTTCTACTTTTTTCTCCCTACCTTTGTTCCTCCCTCTTATCAATTTGTTTCAGGATTAATACATTTTATGAACATTGTAAAAACTCAATTTTGCTTACATTGATTTTTTTTTTCTCTTCCAATTTTTCGTTTTTTGGTTTTGGGGGGCATCTATTATATTAATGCATAATTTTGCTGACTTTGGGTTCAATATGCTCTTCTTTGTCAACTTTATTAATGATATAAACTTAGGTCTTAATTTCAGATATTTCTTCTGTTATAAGCAATTGTTATTATTATTTATTTATTTATTTGTTGAGAGGAAGTCTTGCCGATTCACCTAGACTGGAAGGAAATGGTGCATCTCAGCTCACTGCACCTCTGCTTCCTGGGTTCAAGCAATTCTTCTGCCTCAGCCGGAGGAGTAGATGGGATTACAAGCATGTGCCACTGTGCCCAGCTAATTTTGTATCTTTAGTAGAAATGGGGTTTCACCATGTTGGCCAGGCTGTTCTCGAACTCCTGACCTCATGATCCACCTCCCTCAGCCTCCCAAAGTGCTGGGATTACAGGTGTGGACCTCTGTTTCCAGACTATAAGCAATAATTCTTATACATTTTTCTAAGTATTTTGATTTTGCAGATTTTGATACATTATATTTTCATTTCATTCACTTAAAAATACTTCCTAATTGCCCAGGTGATTTCTTCTTTGGGCCATGGAGTGTTTGGAGGTATTGTTTAGTTGGCTTATATTTGCAAATCTTCTAGATGTTGCCCTTTTAATGGCTTCTAGTTTACTTCTGTTTTGGTCAGATAACATTTCATGTGGTCTTACACTTTTTAAATTTTTATTTAATGGTTCAGAATAGGATTCTCTTGTTAAACATTCTCTGTGCCTTATAAATAATGTGTATTCTGCTGTTTGGTGGAGTGTTCTCTATAAATGACAATTAGGTCAGATTGGTTCATGATATTTCTCAAGTTTCATATATCCTCAATGATTTTCCAAGTTTTCTGTCAATTACTGTAAGAGCAAACATGGAAAATCAAACTATAATTACAAATATGTTATTTCTTTCTTTAGTTCTATCCATTTTATTTCATTGACTATGAAGGCTCTGTTACTATGTTCATAGATATTTAGGATTGTTATATCCTCTTGATGACTTACCCCTTTAACCTTATGAATGCTTTTCTTTATCTTTAACCATAATGTTTACATCGACATCTAATTCGTCTGATGTTAATATGGCTATGTCAACTTTTTTGATTATTGTTTATATGGTGTATTGTTTTCCTTTTATTTAGCATCATAATGTCTCTAGTGGACACACTCTATGGTGACCCTGAATGAGTCATATTATTATGTAATTTCCTTCTCTTGAGTGTGAGCAGAACCTGCAACTTGCATCTAATTACTGAACTAGGTGATAGAATGTTAATATCTTCATTAGTTTATATTATATATGTCTCCAATTTAGTTGGCTGAAGAGGGAGAGACTCCCTTGTTGACGCTGAGGAAATAGGCTACCTTGTTATGAGAGGGCATGTGAGAAAGCCCCTGGAATGTACAGAAGGGACAACCTCTAGTATCTGAGAGCCAGCAAGAACACAGAAAGTTCAGCAATACATCCATAATGAGAGAAATTCTGCCAACAATCAGAATAAGCTTGGAAGTAGACTATCCCTAAGTCAGGCCAATAGATAAGAACACAACCTGACTGACCACTTTATTGCAGCCTTGTAAGATGCTGAGAAGACCCAGCTGCACTGTGCCCTTTTTTATTCCTGACCCATAGAAATTGTGAGACAATTTTATTGTTTGTATTAATTTAAAACACATAATGAAAAACTAATGAAGTTATATATATAGGTGTTTTTGTGTGTATGGTTGCTTTCTGTAGCTATCATTACTTTTTTACCTAGACTGACAATTTTTGCCTTTTAACTAGAGTTTTAGATTATTTATGTTTATGGTAGTTTCTTATATGTCTGCTTTAAATCTACCTTCTTGTTTATCTTCTCTTAGTTTCATTTTGATTTGTTCATTTATTCCTCTTTTCTGTCTTTTAGGTAGAGCTTTTATTATTTTATTTTTTATTTTTTATCTCAATAGGTTTTGGGAAACAGGTGGTGTTTGGTTATATAAATAAGTTCTTTAGTGGTGACTTCTGAGATTTTGGTGTGCCCATCACTTGAGCAGTGTACACTGTACCCAATATATAGTCTTTTATCCCCTCATCCATCTCCCACCCTTTCACCTATGTCCCCAAAGTCCATTGTATCATTCTTACATCTTTGCATCCCCATATGGCTTAGCTCCCACTTATAAGTGAGAACATACAGTGTTTGGTTCTCCCTTCCTGAGGTACTTCGCTTAGAATAATGGTCTCTAATTCCATTCAGGTTGCTGCAAATGCCATCATTTTGTTACATTTTGTGGCTGAGTAGTATTCCACAGTGTGTATATTTTTATACACATATGTATATGTGTGTGTGTTTGCGTTGGTGAATGCATATATACCACAATTTCTTTATCTACTTGATTGATTGGCGTTTGGGCTGGTTCCATGTTTTTGTGATTATAAATTGTATTGCTATAAACATTTTCGTATAAAATGATCATTTTTTCATATAAAATGATAGTTTCATATAAAACTATCATTTTCATATAATGACTTATTTTTTTCTGGGTAGATAGCCAGTAGTGGGACTGCTGGATCAAAGAGTAGATCTACTTTTAGTTTTTTAAGAAACATCCACACTGTTTTCCATAATGATTGTACTAGTTTACACTCCCACCAGCAGTGTAAAAGTGTTCCTGTTTCACTACATCCACACCAACACTGGTTAATTTTTGATTCTGGCCATTAATGCAGGAGTAATATGGTATCGCATTGTGGTTTTGATTTGCATTTACATGATCATTAGTGATGTTGAGTATTTTTTCACATGATTTTTGGCCATTTGTATATCATCTTTTGATAATTGTCTATGCGTGTCCTTAGCCCAATTTTTGATAGGACTGTTTGTATTTTTCTTGCTGATTTGAGTTCCTTGCAAATCCTGGATATTAGCGTTTAGTCAGATGTATAGATTGTGAAGATTTTCTCCCAGTCTGTGGGTTGTCTATTTATTCTGCTGATTGTTTATTTTGCCGTGCAGAAGCTTTGTAGTTTAAGTGCCATCTATTTATCATTGTTTTTGTTGCATCTTTTGGGGGGTTCTTGGTCATGAAATCTTTCCTAAGCAAGTGTTTAGAAGGGTTTTTCCAATGTTATTTTTTACATTTTCAGGGTAGATACTGTATTTTGGAACTGACATTGTCTCTTTTCTTTCTTGTATTTCTTATTTGGCTGCTGTCCTAAAATAATTTTATGTGCACAAATTTTCTGTCTCTGAACATTTTGGTTGTGTTTTCATTTTCTTTTGCTTTTGCTTTTTGTTTTTGTTTTACACCCTGAGATTTGTACAGTTTTATTTTACAAATATTATAATGAACATTTTCTTTTGAAATTTATATTTTCTTTTATTTTTATTTATTTATTTTTTTGAGATGGAGTCTTGCTCTGTCGCCCAGGCTGGAGTGCCGTGGTGCAATCTTGGCTTACTTCAGCCTCTGCCCCTCCCCTTGGTTTCCAGGGATTCTCCTGCCTCAGCCTCCTGGTAGCTGGGATTACAGGTGCACCCAACCACACCTGGCTAATTTTTGCATTTTTAGTAAAGACGGCGGTTTCACTATGTTGGCCAGTCTGGTCTGGAACTCATGACCTTGGGTGATCTGCCTGCCTCAGCCTCCCAAAGTACTGGGATTATAGGCGTGAGCCACCGTGCCCGGCTAGCATTTATATTTTAATATCCAAATGTATATTTCTCTATTGCTTCATTTTTGAGCAGATGATATATTTTCCTCCTAAATGCTTCAGAGAGTAGCAATTTAAATTTTTTGTCATTTTTTTCCCCTAAGTTGTTTCGGTGCTTTTTATTTTGTTTTTCTTTCTTTCTTTCTTCCCCTGTTTTTTGTTTGTTTGTTTTTGTTTCAGAGTTTCCTTATCTGTTAACTGGTGACTACATGTTTTTTAATAGTTAAGAAAAATAAATAGACTGGAAGTTCTGTGCACATAAGTAAGATTTTCTCTTCTCAGGATAGCTGTAGGCCTAGAACAATTGTGCTGGGTGACCCTAAATACCAACATAAGGAATATTGTTTTCCCCCAGGTGGTACAAATCCACATTTGCTGGTTAGCTCAATTCACCTACGTTTGAGTCTATTCTAGAACAGAGGAAGGAACAGGGAAGATAGCAGAGTTAATTTATGTAGCCATTTCCACTTACTGCTTCCTTTGTCATTCCACCTGCCTCCCTTGCTCATTCCTTCCTTCAGTTGAATTTTCTGTTTTTAAATCCAGAGTCTCTTTGAGATTCTGTTTGGGTAAATCAGCATGTTTTCTGGGTGGTAGAATAATTGAATTAAATCTAAATCTACTGTGTCTTCAATTTTAAAAATTATTATCAGAAAATAGATTCATGCTGTTACATTCTACCCAGTTTGCATATACATACTGAGCATTTCTGCTAAACTAGAGTAAATTTTTAAACTAACATGTCTGTGTTCCATCAAATTCTAAGGTACAAAGTTATTTTATTTGAATGAAAAATTTTCAACATCCTTATTAATAATTGATTATAGGTTAAATTTTTTTTGCTTTACTTAACTAAAAAAAAAAAAATGCCACATAGCAGCCATTTACTCCAAGGCAGGGGAAATAATCATCTCTTATTATAAAATCAAAATTAAATTCCTAAAACTTAGCTTTATTATTTCACAAAATTATTTACTATACTAAATGTCAGATTCATCATTGTGCTAAGTCCACAAATCTCAGAATAAACATTTTCTTTTCTACCATGCTTTGTCTCTATTTACTATTTTTCCAGAAACGGCTCTGTAATGATAATAAAATGGAAAATATGTCTACTGATATTTACCTTAACTGAATAGCATTGGCTAGCTAATAGAACATTTTCTGATTTGTAGATGTAGTGCACTATGGGAAGATCACTCTATTCAAGTATTGTATATGATATCATTTTAAAATATAATATTTTTCTTATAGGCTTGAATAAGAAATATCTTAATCATGGATGTTTATCTCTTAAGGCATCTTCCAGAGAGTTTTTCATGAAATAAATATTTCTTTAATACAAAATTTTATTTGAGTCAATATAGATTATTATATGAACTGTATGAAATGAAATTAAAGAAATTTTCAAGTTAACACCAAGTGAAATAGAGAGAAAATAATTACATGGAATGTATTAAGTGTTTAATATACTTCTTTTATTAAAAATATGTTTTAAGTTCTAATCTCTGCTGGGACTCAAATTCAGATTGTGCATTTCCACATTTATTGTTTTTCTATAGCTGAGTAACAAATTACTACAAGCTTAATGGATAAAACACACGTATTTATTACCTCACATTTCTATGGGTCAGGAGATTAACCAGCTCTTGTGATCAGTGTCTCAAAGGCTGTAATCAATATCTGAGGTGTGTAGGTCTTCCAAGCTCACTGATACCATTTAAAAATAAACCAGACATAGATAAAAATAAACTTTATTCAAAAAGACTATTGCAGAAGGCAGAATGCTCCAAATTCTGAATCTACAAATATCTCAAAATCAAACAGAAAAAGATTTTTCTTTCATACAGAAACGTCAGCAGGGCTGGTAGGAACTTTGTGTGGAAGAAGGGCAGGCAGTAGGCTGAGCTGAATGCTACAATAGAAAACGTTTCTCTCAGCAATCTGTTCGTTCTTGGAATAAGTTGTTAAGGGGGATGTTCTCTGCTTTAGTGCTCTTTCAATATTGAGTAGTGACCCAAATTCAGAGGCCTGAGAGGAGGAAACAGGATTGAATAAAATTTGATCAAGTCAATGCAATCAATAAGTTATGGGTAATTGTCAGTTCTGGTCAGATTTGGGATCAGCACATACCCCATCCTCTGTTGTTCACCAACAAAATTTGTTCTTAAAAATTATTAGGGATGGAATCAGACTTACTGTGAAGTGAAAGTTTGCAAAATGATCTTCAGGGTTGGGTTGGCTTTCATGTTCTTGTTAACTTTGAGAACTAGGTATGCAATTTGTAAAATATTTTGTTGTACTGACAGCTGCTGGAGGATCTTCATGATCAGGCATTAGATAAGAGACCTGTAATAAATAGAAAAATAACAGAATAAAATAATCAAAATAATTATTGACATTTGAATATGAGAAGAAAACCAAGATTTGAGATTTGAAGAGACATGGAGCCTGAAGTGTCCTTAGATGGCAGAATGTGGATGACAGTGGTAATCTGACAAACATAATTTTTGTGAAAGCATAAACCTTAAATAGATTTCAGGGAACATATGTGCGGTAGACACTTCTGACCATTGCATAAATGTCCCCTTGGAAAGCTAGATCATGCCCAATGTTAGATAATTGCAGAGGACCACTTGCTGGAGTTCCTCTACTTCTCTGGCAATGATGTTAATAGATTCAGTGAGAATTCCTATAGTTCTGCTTGTTTTCCAGAGAATAACATGGAAATTATGGAAATTTCAAAGAACTTACTGAGTGGCCTTATAGCATCCATGAAAGTTGCTCCTGCAAGAACTGCTATGGTAGATAGCCTTTTAAGTCTACTTTCAGTCTCTTAGATTTTTTGTCTAAAGCTTCCTGAGAATTTGGTGGAAAAGGATAGCCAGGACCTCCTTCTAGGACTAGGATTTTGCACCTAGTCTTGCATTTGTAAAACATTTGGTAGACCTTTTATATTGTCTAATGCCTGTAAAACTTAACCCAGAGGTAATAAAGTAGTTAAGGTCAGAAAAAAATGTTTTTTAAAGGTTCAATAAAGCCTAGTTAGATTAGCCAGATCACAGGATCCAGTCCAACTAGCAAGCAGACAGCGATCGATATGTTTATCTCAAATAAAATATGTCTCATTAGGGATTCTATAGACAAAATATTTATGTATTCTTAAAATTCATATGTTAAAAGCTAATCCTCCATGTGATTGTATTTGGAGATGAAGTCTTTAGCACCTGATTAGGTCATGATGGTTGAGTGCACATAAATGGTACTAGTGCCCCTATAAATGATGCCCCAGAAAGCTCCTTTGTTCCTCTGCCACATGAGGACAGAGGAAGATGGCCTTGACTATGAACCAGGAAGAGGGCTCTCAGCAGACACTGAATCTCCTGGCAACTTGATGTTGAACTTACTAGTCTTCAAAACTGTGAAAAGGAATGTTTGCTGTTTAAAACACTGACTCCATGGTATTCAGTTGTACAAGCCCAAATGTACTAAGACAGTGCTATGCAGGGTTCCTGGGTATAACTGTCCCATAGATTGTTCTTTGGAGTTTATATGAGTTCTTTTGATATAGTCATTGTCCTGTCAAGTTCAAAAGATAAGAGTTCTATGTTTTTTTGTTTCCATTTTATTTTTTTGTAAGCTAATCCTAAGTGTGCCAGGTAAAATTAAATTCATGATTACCTGAGTCTATTAGATGCATATAATAAGACAAGGAACATGGCAAAAGATATGAACAGGTACTTTTCAAAAGAAGACATTTATGAGGCCAACAAACATAAGAAAAAATGCTCATCATCACTGGTCATTGGAGAAATGCAAATCAAAACCACAGTGTGATACCATCACATGCCAGTTAGAATGGCATTCATTAAAAAATCTGGAGATAACACATGCTGCAGAGGATGTGGAGAAATAGGAGCACTTTACTGTTGGTGGCAGTGTAAATTAGTGCAACCATTGTGGAAGACAGTGTGGCGATTCCTCAAGGATTTAGAACTAGAAATATGATTTGACCCAGCAATGCCATTATTGGGTATATATCCAAAGGATTATAAATTGTTCTATTATAAAGACACATGTACACCCATGTTTATTGCAGCACTGTTCACAATAGCAAATACTTGGAACTAACCCAAATGCCCATCAACGATAGACTAGATAACAAAAATGTGGCACATATACACCGTGGAATACTATGCAGCAATCAAAAAGGATGAGTTCATGTCCTTTGCAGGGACATGGAAGAATCTGGAAACCATCATTCTCAGCAAACTGATGCAAGAACAGGAAACCAAACACAGCATGTTCTCACTCATAAGTGAATGTTGAACAATGAGAACACATGGACACAGGGAGGGGAACATTACACACTGGGTTCTCTTGGGGGATGGGGGACTAGGGGAGGGATAGCAGGATGTGGGGAGATTGTGGAGGAATAACATTAGGAGAATTACCTAATGTAGGTGACAGGGGATGGAGGCAGCAAACAACCATGGCATGTGTATACCTAGGTAACAATCCTGCAAGATTTGCGCATGTACCCCAGAACTTAAATTATAATAAAAAAGAAAAGAAAAGACAAGGAATATGCATTCTTGACTCCTATAATAATGTAGATATTTGGGTTGGTGAGAAATCAGGTGCAATTTCAAATACATAGGCTCATGAAAAGAACGTTGTTTATGTTCAGGTAGAAACACAGGTTGGCCTTTTGAAAAGTATTAATATTGAAGGGTGTTCCTTTTGAAATCTAGAGAGAGAAGATAAACCTGCCTGTGCTAACACAAAGGATGCCCTTGAATCAAGACTGGTTTAGGTATTTGGGGGAAACTAGAGGCTTCCAGAGGAAAAAAGAGTCCATAACCTGCAATTAGAAATAGGACTATAAGATTGTGCTATGAGTTGATTGAGGAATTATGATAGATTGAGGATCATTGGAATAATGGGGAGTCATAATACAGGCAGAACAGCTTGGGTAAGGGGGAGAAGAATGTAACACAAAGTAAGACTCCTTATGGAAAGCTGTGTTTACAATAAGGAGAACTATACAGACAACAAAGTTGTCACTGAAAGTGATGAATAAGAAAAATACAGTAAAGAACAATTACAATTCTGAAAATAGGAAATAAGCAAGAGAATCCTAGGGTGTCTTGTTCACACATCTAAAGTGAAAAATTACCTCCTCCTAATGATGTCTACTTGTTCTGAAATTACTGGAAAAGATACTTATGACAGTATCTGATTCTGGGAACTCCTGGCAGACAGTTTTAGATTTAGGTCTCCCATTTGGACAGACTTCTTTTCATACTAGCTTTGCACCTTTTTAGTTGAGATGTATGAATGCAAAGTTAGATCCCCTGATGTTTGGCAACCATGCCAGTAATAAGAAGAATGATGTAAATGTCCTTCCTGCGGAGTTTAAGATTAGCTTTCTAGTGATGCTATCTTCAGAATACTAAATCTTCATTTCTTGATTGTAGAGTGGATTGGATGGGAGATAGGAGGAAAATCAACCCAACCTGCTGAGACTAATGATGGGCATAATTAATATGTTTTTTGCAGTATTTTAGAATATCTGGGTTAACTAGTTTAGAATCTTTGAGAGTTCAGACAGTATAGGGAATTCTCATGGACTGTCCAGTTGTCCAGTTATTACTTCATGTACAGACAGTTAAAATGACCCAGCAGGAATGGACTGAAGGGAAATCAGAGATAAGAGCAATGGAAAAATGAATTCTTATAAAGTTTAGTCATATTTAATTCTAATAGTTCATTAGGTCTTTCTATCACTCTAGGTGACTGGGGATAAAAGTGCAATTTTTGAGATAAATGGATAATTCTTTAACGTACTATATTACTTTACTTTTGAAATAAGTCTCCCTGTCACTTGAAAGAGCCAGTGGAATTTCCCATGTGGAGAATACGTTTTCTAACAAAGGCTTAGCAATAGTATGGCAGTGACCCTTTTACAACGGAAGCGTCAAGCCAGTGAAAGAAAATGCAGAAAATACTTAAGCAAATATTGATATCCATGAGATTTAGGGAAATGGCTAAAATCTAATTACTAATTAAGAAAATGTCCTGCTAATTGATTCAGCTTCCTTTCTTGTGTTTACATCTTCACCAGGGTTATGCTTTCAACAGCCGGGGTACAAAGACAGCGCTAGATAGAGAGTGAAATTTGCCTAGCAATGTTGGCAGAGGATTTTTTATAGTTTCTCTTTTCCATGGTGAGTGGTCTTGTTAATACCAAAGACTAAATTTGGGGCAAGGGAGTCACGTGGTCTGTTGAGTGTCTTCAAAGTCCAGCTAGACGGTTAAAATATACAATTTGTTTTAATTTACCATTTTGTTCATGGACTTTAAACTGGAAGATTTTAAATTCCTCAGTTAGGGGTCAGATTGTAAATATAGTAGATTTAAAATATTGATTGATTGTACTGAGAATGGAATAGCTTTTTGAGATACCCACCTAAGCATATTGATCAATTCATGAATTTCCTTTTATTTTAGGACTATTGACACCCATATGTGTTTCTACCATGAGAATGGGTAGCTTTCTTGGTTATAACAGAATGTCTAATATGTAAGAACCCTGTTTTTCATTTTTAATTGATGTTCATTTTATTAGTCTGGGTTCTTTAGAGGGAAATGACTAATAAAATAGATGTATATATGAAATAAAGTTTTTTAAGGAATATTGGCTCACACAATCACAAGGTGAAGTCCCACAACAGGTGGTCTGCAGGCTGAGGAGCAAGAAAGCCATTTCAAGTCCCAAAACCTCAAAAGTAGAGAAACCGACACTGCAGCCTTCAGTCTGGGGCTGAAGGTTTGTGAGCCCCTGGAAAACCACTGTCATAAGTCCAAGAGTCCAAAAGCTGAAGAACTTGGTGTCTGATGTTCCAGGGCAGGGAGTATTGACATGGGACAAAGATGGAGGACAGAAAATTTAGCCAATCTAGACCTTCCATGTTCCTTTGCATGCTTTTATCCTAGCCACACTGACAGCTAACCAGATGGTGCCCACCCAGATTGAGGGTGGGTCTGCCTCTCCCAGTCCCCTGACTCAAATGTTAATCTCCTTTGGCAGCACTCTCACAGAAACATCTGTGAACAATACCTTGCATCATTCAACCCAATCTAGTTGACAATATTAACCAACACACTCCTCTCTATGATAAAATAATCTATTTGTTTTCAGCAACATACCAAACTCAGGTACTACCTAAAAAACATATATACTTGCTATATGAATGATAATTCTTTTTTCTTTAGCCAAAAAGCTAGCTCTTGTGGGATCCACAAATTCAGTGTTTTGAGATGACTCTGGAACAGATAGAGGCCTATATTGTATGTGGTTTTAAAAAAATCAACAAAGAAATATCAGACAGTCCACACTATAGGCAAAATATAGCTAATAGATATTGTTTATTAATAAATATCAACCTTTGAAATGTCAGTCTTTTCCTCCACTTATCTTTGCCGTTTATTATCACTGATAGAGCACTCCAGTTTCCTGACATACTTATAACTCCCCAAATACCTGGCAGTGACAATTTTCAAATTCTAAATATGATCATTCACATTATTGATTTAGTTTGTCCTATAGGAATGACAGACACAGGGTATATTTAGGAAGCAGGGTCCTGAAAGTTGGATGTAAACCTCACTTTACTCTCCCAAGCTAACACTGTACCCTCTAAAACCTGGGGCAATTAAAGGATTCAGATACAGTATTCAATAGTTGCTTAACAAGCAGCTCCTTATTTCTACCTCCAGTCCATGTAACACATAATTTTACCTGTAAAACATCTTAATGGAAAGAGTTTCTAAATGGACCAAGATTTGTGAGATAAAAACAAAATTTTTAAAAATCAAGGTTTCCTTTTTTCCCAAACCCCAATACTCTTCTTGTTTCCATACCCTCTAACACCAGGTTATTTGTATTTGTTGACCTGTTCTATTGCTTTATTCATTATATCATTTTGCCTCATTTCCTCATACCTATTTCTCTTTCCATGGAAAATTCAAGAATATGATTACATAGTCATATCCTGGGACTTACAGAAAGCTCCATTTATTTTGCCCAGACAGTAAATAAAAAATTAAAAGAATCTGGGCTTACCTTACAATTCAGCTCTCATCCAATATGTTGTTTTTATCTTTCTTTGATCTATAATATTCAATAATTTATAGAAGACACACAGTTCCCATTTAAAAATATTGGGTCAGAAATAACATAACTCTCAATATATGAAGTTTTATAGAGTGATTCCCATTGCAGAGGTTTAGATACGGTCTCCTATGTTATGAATATACATGGGATGATATAGCAGAGAAGTTAATAATCTATGTTCCACAATAGATAATCAGTCTCGGGAATCTCTGAAGATGACTCTTGGTTTGAGGTAGGCAATAATTAAGAATAGTATTGATAAGATCTTGGAATAAGGTTTTTCCCTCAGGCCTCAATATTACAGGTCGTAAGTTAAACTGAGGTGTTGAAGTCTCCAACTATTATTGTATGTAGCTTTAATAATATTTGCTTTGTATATATGGGTGCTCCAGTATTGGGTGCATATATCTTTAAAACTGTTATATACTCTTGCTGAATTGACCTCTTTATCATTATGTAAATAGCTTCTTTGTCTCTTCCTATAGCTTTCAATCTTGAAAACTATTTTGTCTTATGTAAGTATAGCTACTCCTGCTTTTTTTGTTTCCACTGCAATAGAAGCTGTTTTTCTATCCTTTTATCTTTATAGGTGAAGTGTCTTTCTTGTAGGCACCAGTCATTGGGTCTCTTTTTTTTGGCTTTAATCCATTCAGCCACTCTATGTGTTTTCATTGGAGAGTTTAGTCCATTTACATTCAATGTTATTATTGATAAGGAAGTACTTACTCCTGCGATTTTGCTATTTGCTTTCTGGTTGTCTTGTAATCTTCCATCTTTCTTTTTTTCCTGTCTTCTTATAGTTAAGGTAATTTTCCCTGTTGATATGATTTAATTTCTTGCTTTTAGTTTTGTGTATCATATATATACATATATATTTATATACATATAAATTTGAGGTTACCATGAGACTTGCAAACACTATTGTATAACCCATTATTTTAAACTGAAAACAACATAACACTGCAAGACAAACAAACTGGAAAATAGAAAAATTCTAAAATAATAGAAAAATAATAAAAACTTTACACCCTAACTTGTTCTCCCATTATATACATGTATATATGTACTATGTCTTTAAAAGTTATTGCAGTTTTTATTTTTGATTGTTTTGTGGTTTAGTCTGTCTACTTTATAGAAGAGTAGTCAACACACCACAGTTACAATGTTATACTATTCTGGATTTTTCTGTCTACTTATAATCATTTTTTAATAGTAAGATAATTTATTAATGTCTTTTTCTTTGTGATTGAAGTAGTGCCAATAGCATTTCTTAAAGGACACGTCTGCTATTGACAAAATCCCTCAGCATTTGCTTATCTGTAAATTCTTAATGTCTTCTTCATGTTCAAAGGATATTTTTGGTGCATATACTATTCTAATATAAATATTATTTTTCCTTTAACTTTTTAACTATGTTATGCTACCCTCTCAGCCTATAATGCTTCTACTAAAAAATCTGCTGCCAGATGTTTTGGAGTTATATTTTATGTTATTTGTTTCATTTCTCTTACTGCTTTTGGGAACTTTTTTATCCCTGAATTTTGGGAGTTTGATTATTAAATACGTTCAAACTGTTTTCTTTGGAATAAGTCTGCTTTGTGTTCTATTACCTTCTTATACATGAATGTTGATATTTTTTTCTATGTTTGGGAACTTTTCTCTTATCATCACTTTGAGTAAACATGCTATTCCTATCTCTTTTTCTAACTCCTTTTTAAGGCCAATAACTCTTAGATTTGACCTTTGGAGCCTATTTTCTAATCTTGTCGTTGTTCTTCATTCTTTTTTACTCTTTTTTTTTTTTTTCATTTGTCTCCTCTGTGTATTTTCAATGGCCTGTCTTCAAGCTCACTATTTTTTTTCTTCCGCTTGATTCACACTGCTGTTAAAAGACTCATTAATTCTTCAGTATGCCAATTTCATTTTTTAGCTCCATGATTTCTGCTTGACCCTTTTAAATTATTTGAACATCTATGTTAAATATATCTGACAGAAATTTGTTTGGTGTGTTATCTTGAATTTTATTGAGTTTTCTCAACACAGCTATTTTGAATTCTCTGTCTAAAAGATCAATTACCTGGGCTTCTCCAAGATTGGTCCCTGGTAACTTATTTCATTCGTTTGGTGAGGTCATGTTTTCCTGGATGATGTTGATTCTAGTACACTTTCTTTGTTGTCTAAACATTGAAGAAGTAGGTATTGTAGACTTTACTGTCTGGCCTCATTTGTAGTCACCCTTCTTTGGAAGGCTTTCCAAATATTTGAAAGAACTTGAGTGTTGTGATATAAGTCTAATCTTCTTTAGAGAACACCTAAAGCTCAGGGACACTGTTTTTTTTCAGGCTTATAGAGTTACCTACTGTCTTGATGGTTTTGGACTAGGTCTGGGGGAATTCTCTGGATTACCAAGCAGAGACTCTTATTCTCTTTCATTACTTTCTTCCAAACATACAGAGTCTCTGTCTGTTCTGGGCCACCTAAAGCTGTGGGTGGAGTGACACAAGCACCCCTGTGGCCACCACTACTACTGTGACTGTGCTGGGTCAGTTCTGAAGACAGAACAACAGTGGGTCTCATCCAAGGCATGCTGTAATCACTCACTGGCTGCTGCCTATGTCCTTTCCACTCTTCCCTTCCCTTTCCACAGACGGAGAAGCCTCACCCCATGGCCACCACCACCACAGGCCCACAGAGGTATTGCCAGGCTACCACTGATGTGCACTTAAGAACCAAGGGCTCTTAAGTCAGCTTGTGCTAAATGATGCTAGGCCTAGCACAGCCTTCATGGCTGTGGGATTCCCTGTAACCCAGGGCATGTCCAGAAGTGCTGGAATGGTGCTTATGCCACCTCTCCACCAACCGGCTGCCGTGTAGCTCCTGACTCCAAAAGAGACCTCTTCCTTTTGCTTGAGGAAAGGAGAAAGGAGAGTAAAGAAGACTTTTTTTTGCATTTGGTTACTAGTTCAGCCACAGTAGGATAGAAAACTGGTCAGAGCTGTGGAGTCCCCATTCCAGGTCCTGGCTCTAGATGACATACCTGGACACACACTGGGCCAGAAAGGAACCCAGTGTCTTGAAGGGAAGGACCCAATCCTGGCAGGATCCATCACCTGCTGACTAAAGAGCTCTTGGGTCCTGAATAACCAACAGTAATACCCAGGTAGTATACCATGAGCATGAGTGAGACTGTGAGATGAGTATATTCCCAGTTGTGATGGCTACAGTAAGAGACTTCATCTACTTCAGAAAAGCAGAGAGAAAAATAAAGGAGACTTTGTCTTTTACCTTAGGTACCAGCTCAGCCTAAGTGGGATACAGTAACCAGCAGGCTCTTGGGATCCCCAGTTCTATGTTTTGTCTCTTAGACCACATTTCTGGGCATCTCCATTAGTGTCTCAGTAGGTCACATGTCCTTGAGGTCTACCTGCTCAGAGCCCAGCTCAGCACTGGGAATTGGCTAAGAGTTTCAGTCCTTGTGGCCTAGCTTGGCTTTCAAGTTTATTTAGGCCCTGAGGGCACTTTAGTCCATGGTGGCAAGGCTTGTCAAAATTCAGATTCCAACAACTGGGATAGGTGATTCCCCTGTGGCTAGGGCTGCTCTAAATGCCCCCTCCATGTGTGGGCTACACCTGAGTTCAGCCTGATTTTCCTTTTACTGTGACAGGGCCTTACTGAGTTCAGTGAATAGTCTCACAATTGCTGCGCTCTCCCTCTCCCAAGAGCAAGGATTCTCTCTCTGCACTACATGGCTGCTGCTGGGGGATCAAGAAAGTATAACATCATGAATTCAAGACTGTCTTTCCTCCCCTTTTCAGTGTTTTTTTTAGTCATACAAAGTTAAAACTAAGTACTGTGAGTGTTCATCTGATGTTTGGTTGTTAGGAAGGTGGCTTCTTTTTCAGTGCATTTTTTACTCATATGAAGTTAAAACTAGTACTGTGAGTATTCATCTGATTTTTGTTTCTTATGAAGGTGGCTTCTTTTGTAGACACTTGTTAAATTTGGTGTTCCTTTGTGGGGGACAATTGGTGGGGGCTTCTATTTATT
Organism: Cacajao melanocephalus; assembly: GCA_963573385.1. NCBI lineage: Eukaryota > Metazoa > Chordata > Mammalia > Primates > Pitheciidae > Cacajao > Cacajao melanocephalus. The sequence goes on from CAUYLG010039545.1 coordinate 42,673, forward strand.
CAGTCATTTTGTTCTGTCCCCTACTATTGAATACATTTAACATTTATTGTTAAGTCCTTTGCTCCAAGAGCTTTCAAAATCTTAGGAGCAAAAACTGCTTCTGAGTCTACATTCTCTCTGTATGGCATAAATAAATGCACAAATGCATAATTAAATAGACAGAGAAATATAAAAACATAAAAATAACCTTGTCAGGTCTTAACTGTGCACAATGTGTGTGTGTGTGTGTGTGTGTGTGTGTGTGTGTGTGTGTGTGTATGTGTGTGTATAAGATGATTTTTTAAAAATTTTATTGTACTTTAGGTTCTGGGGTACATGTGCAGATCATGCAGGACTGTCGTATAGGTACATACATGGCAAGGTGGTTGGCTGCCTCCATCTCCCTGTCACCTATATCTGGCATTTCTCCCCATGTTATCCCTGTGCAACCTCTCTACCCCCCACTGTCCCTCCCTAGCATCCCTCAACAGACCCCAGTGTATAATGCTCCTCTCCTTGTGTCCATATTTTAAATTAAAAAAACAATTTAAATTATTCACATTGAATTGAAAGTTATTATAAGATTAAAATTATCTGAAAATATCATCTGAGGCCAGGCATGGTGGCTAATGTCTGTAAGGCAAAGGCAGATGGATCACTTGAGGTCACAAATTTGAGGGCAGCCTGTCAAGCATATATAAATAATATTCAACTGGTTACTGCTTTTGGAGAAAAATGAAGCTTTTTGAAATTACAGTTGACTGCATAGTGTCAACTTTATAGTATAGTTTCCGTTATACTTACAATATTTAAAGTTTCTATACAGTGATTATTAATTGAAAGCTTGTTTGTTTTAAGATGGAGTCTCTCTCTATTGCCCAGACTGGAGTGAAGTGGGGCTATCCTGCCTCACAGCAAATTCTGCCTCCTGGGTTCAAGGGATTCTCCTGCCTCAGCCTCCTGAGTACCTGGGATTACAGTCATGCACCACCACGCCAGGCTAACTTTTTATTTTTAGTAGAGATGGGGCTTTACCGTGTTGGTCAAGCTTGTCTCAAACTCCTGACCTTGTAATCCACTCACCTCAGCCTTCCAAAGTGCTGAAATTACAGGCATGAGCCATCGTGCCCAGCCCTAAAGTATATTTTTATTACCCAGTTTGGTTTAGGCTCCAGGCATGATAGAATCTCAACAACAAGGATTGGTGAAGAAAGAGACAGATGGAACTAGATGGAATTAGCTGGGCTGTTTTCAGCTTCTTAGAGTCTGGAAGTGTGTACTTAGCAACCCAATGGCTCTAGAAAATTAACCCAATCAAAATGTGGACAAGATTAGTTAATTGGGAATATGGGAATAAAATATAGTTTCCTAGAGAAAGAGATTAGATTGGTATATAACATATTAGGACACTCCTCCAGGGGTCTCAGATTCAGACAGTAATTTTCATCTATCCACTAAAATTCTCTATGAGAAATCTTAGCAGAAGCCCAGTTTTATTGTTTGGGTCAATAAGGTAAAGAATAGGAGCAGGCTTTTAATGAGTTAGCAGCATGGGGCCACGCAGGGGCTATACAAATATTATCAATTCCAAACCTAATGTAAAATGTCTTTCCAAGCTTCACCTACCATGAGGCTAGAAATTCTAATATATTTTATACCCTGACCAAGATTTGTTCTAGAATCTATGGGGGTTAGCATTTGTGTTGAAGCCATCAGAGATGTGTAAAGAATTGTGTACCACGTCAGAGTGTGTCAGGAGTAGTCATACAAATACAATGAGGTTTTGGAACAGCAATCTGAATTAAAAAAAAAAAAAAACAAATTCACAGTTGCTGTTAAAAGTGGTTAGTGAAAATGTGGAACTTTTGAAAAATGCATTATTAAATTCTAAAAGACAGATGTTGGGAATAGTCTATTCATCAAAGCAAAAACTTCTTTCTTTCCTCCTCCTTCTCTAATTTCCCCCTCCCCTTTCCCCTTCTTCTCCTTCACTCTTTTTATTTTGATTTTTAAGAAAGAAACCAGAGGTTTCTGAATAATATGGCCTAGGAAACACTCTAAATATATCAAATGCTCTATTGTTAATGTACATGATTTAAGAGCATAATAATGTTTTTCCTCTGTATTTCATTTGGAAGATTTACGTCATGATTACGTCATGACATCTAAATGTTAAGTACAGTGCAATGCTTTAAATTATTATTACCGTATATCACATCTAGCAGCCTAAATACTGCAAGGTTTAAAATTAAGAAATGTTGAGTTTGCATTATGTTCCCTTTTTTCATACTAAATGTGAATAAGGATGTCCTTTGTTATCTGTTTTCACATTAATATTCTTTATGCAAAAACATCACTTACAATCTCAGTACTCTGTATAAAGAGCAGTCTATTTTCATAGCATACAGACTGCCTGTGACATAACAGCTTGGCTTAACTTTACCATGGTTCAAAGTTGGTAATGCATTTAGTATGCTCCTGGACTTATCATGGGCCTGAATCTTGTGTATTTAGCCCCATCATAAGTCAAGGAGCACCTGTATTAATGTTACTATCAGAACATTGACATTTATGGTACTTTGTACTGAAACTGACAACATGAGATTTTAATTAACATTTCAATGATTCCTGTTGACGTTTTTTTCTGTTTTGTTCTTTGTTATATTTTATGGTGTATGTATCTGTCAAGACTCTCCAGAGGAAAGTATATATAAACTTAAAGAATTTTTCATGCAGTTGAGGGGCAGGCAAGCTAAAAGTTCAAAATCTTCACAGCAGGCCTGCAAGCTGGAAATTCATGCAGGATTTGAACCCGCAGTCTTGAGACAGAAGTTCTCCTTGGGAAAACTCAGTTTTTGTTCTTAAGCTGTCTTGACTGATTCAGTGAAGCACACCAACTTTACCAAGAATAACCTACTTAAAATGAACTGATTATAGGTGTTAACCACATCCATAAAGTACTTTTCACATCAACACATAGACTAGCATTTGACTCTTAACTGAATAGTATAGCCTAGTGAAATAGGCATGCAAAACTAACCATTGCTCTGTGCAAACTACTTTTTGTCACAAAAGCTATGACATGAGAATAGTTTAGAACTTAGTGTGTTACATTAACAATTTTAGAATGTACTCACTCACCCTTTGAAGCATAGACACTGCTGTAATTGCTTTGAAATGCAACCTTCAAACACAGTAGAGAAATACAGAATCCCAAATCTTCTTAGGTATACCTAAATTATTCTCTAATATATATCCTTATAATCTTAATTCTCTCTAAGAAAAAAAAAATAGCTTTAAAGCTTAGGGTTATCAAAAGTCACATACACAAATATTAATGTTGCATAGTATGTGCCAGGTGTCTTTTATGGTAGAAATGATGTTAAGGTAAAGCCAATAGTCTTTTAAACACTACTATCTGTTAATTATAAAATATAATTAAATAAACAACTATTATCAGGACACTAATATAACTCAAAGGAAAAACTGTAAACAGTCAATCCTAGGGCATCAATTGGGGCTGCCAAAATATGGTGAGTTGCCAGAATAGCATGTAGAATAAAGGTGACATTCTAGTTACAGAAAATTTCTTATGCATAATTTGGAGATAAGAGAAAATGCAATGCCCTCGAAAGCAGTTTAGTATGATTGCTAGAATGGGGGATGCTTTGAAGCATTGTTGGGAGAAAGGGTCTGCAAGGTGGATGGGGGTCATCCATACAAAGACCTTGCATGTTTTGTTAAAGAAGTGAAATGTGTATTTTTGAGATTTGAGATTTTATTTATTTTTTATTTTTATTTTTTGGGCAGTATCAATAATTAGCTATGTAAAACATGTTACACTTTTGCATTACAGTTTTTGAAATGCAGGTAGCGAGCAATAATTATGCACATTTTTTTAAAAGCTGATGCATGCTTTCCTACAGTGAGGGTTATTTCATGTCCTATGTAATTCTACCTCCTTAAAGGTTAGTATTATATATTTATTATACCTTTTTAACCAGTACTACATGAAGGGGATCAGTAATAATACATTACTGTTGCTTTTAAAATGACAAGAATACATTTTTGTTGGCAAGTCTAATATTTCTTCCTCACTCCAGTGGTTTTTAGGTTTTTTTCTCTCCATCAACTGATTTTCTTTTTTTCAAAGTAATTTTGTGAGAAGGAATTAATAAACTGCGCTGAACTCTAAAGCATTAAGAGAAAACTCAACATTCACTTAGATTGTTATAGCATCTCACAGTCCCACCAAATGAAGTCATGTTGCACCTCTGCCATAGTAAAGAAACTACCATTCGTGGAACAGAATGTGATAACCATTGCACTCCAAGATGCTGCTTTAAGTTGTGTGTATAAATGATATAAATCATTACTTATACAAAAGTAGAATTTTTGTAAGAAACAGAATTTTATTATTGAAATAGTAATTGAATATTGGTTAAATAATTGCAAATAAATAGCTCTTTCACACATTAAATCATTCTACCTTCTTCTTATTGTTCTATTTCTTCCTGCTTCCCTTCCCCACTTTCTCTCTCTCATTCTCTCCTTCTTTTTAACCCATTTTCTTCAACATCTCTTCCTTCTTCTTCCTTTTACTCTTTCTCTCACCAGCCACACCGCTAACTGAAACATATCTTACCTAGTAAACTAGATGTAGAGATTAACCTATGGCTAAGGAATAAACATAATTAAAATATTTAACAATACTTATTTTTTCTAGTAAATGGGATACACTGTGCTTTTAAGAACAACAACAACAAAAAAATAGCAGCAGAATATAAATTGAATTTCATATCCAGGTGTCTCGGGTTGTTAGAAGAGTGATTCTGGGAATTTTTGTAACATTTTTTAAAGATAAGAAATTATAATTATTTTATTTATCCTTTACTTCCTGAAAAACAAAATTAAACATTTTGGAAAGATTTTCTAAATGGACTAAAGCAAGGTGTTTTTGCTTTCCAAGATATTTTAATGTATTCTAACTCATTTCCAAATCTATGGCTGAATATAGTAGTTATATGGATATTCCATGCATTTCATTTATGTCTCCAGAAACTATTTTACATGCTTTATTTCTAACATATTTTTCTCCAATTTCACTAGTTTGGGGTAAAATGCATCCTCATCATCATCTTCATTACCAACATCATATTCACTGCCATAGTTATAACTAAGTTTTAAGCATATTCTCATTTTTATGCACAGATTTCTACATTTATATTCTATATTTTACAAATAAAAGCTCAGTTTTAAATGTCTAATGGTTAAATGACTTTCTCAATAAAACACAGCCAATAAGTACAAGTGCTGAATAGATTCAGACCATGCTTATAATTAATACACTGACATTTATATAGAATCAAATCTGCAAAAATTTCAAAAACTCCTCCAATACATTAATATTGTTAGTTTTGGTTATATCAGCATGGATTGGTCATATTATGAATATTTTGCATGTTTACTGTAATTTCCAGCATTTTATAAATTTTCTTAGTTGAGCAGATATTGTCCCTATAATATTTGTATATTTTAATTAAATATACTCAGACCTGGAACAAGTAAACTTAACAATTATTTACAGAACTCTCCACCCAAATCCGCAAAACATACATTTTTCTCAGTATCACATTACACCTATTTTAAAAGTGACCACATAATTGGAAGTAAATCACTCCTCAGCAATTGCATAGCATTTCACAGGTTTAAATAAAATATTGGTTGGCTGCTTGTTTATTTTCATC
>CAUYLG010039547.1:0-29388 GCA_963573385.1 Cacajao melanocephalus
TTTTTTTTTTTTTCAAACTTTAAAAAACAAATTTTTATCTAAAAAAAAAAAAAAAAAAAAAAAAAAAAAAAAAAGCCTGTCTTTTTCCTTGCTTCTTTCTGGCACTTGGTGCTTGGTACATGGAAGCTACTCAACAAATATCTGTAGACAAATAGAAATTCAAGTGGATCAAATAAAGCTCTGATGCAGGTAATTGGATCCTAATATTGAGCCTAAGAAAATAGGGCTTCTAAAATCCAAGCAAGGGCCTATATTCAGGCCACACAGAGCACAGTGCCCAGCTTTAATGTCCACAAGTAACCTTCTGACAAGTTCATCTAACCCAACCACTCTTTGCTTCTTTCATCCCTGTTTATCACTCATACCAAGCCTTTCATCTAGCCTCTCCTATAATTCCTCTTGGCTATTCCGTAAATGACACATGGAAACATGGACTCTGTCCATGGGAACCGACATACAATTAACCACCCTTCCACTGAATCTCCATGTGGTCTCCAGTATGTTTGGACTGGCTGTTTGTCAGAGGCCAGGATGTTGGTCACTCTCAGAACAGGAGCTTGCATCCAATTGTTATAGCTTTCTGTGTCCTAATCAGTGGCTCTGTTTTAAGTGGTTAGAGCTACATAGTATTTGGTTTAAACCACAGGAATCCCTGGAAGGAAAATAGGAGCATGGGAGCTCAGTCAATTATTGTTGGAATCAAAATACCTAGGTCCAGTAGTGGCTGATCTAAGGGAAGCAGTGTATGCAGAACAGCTTAGGAATTGAAGAGGTGGGGTAGTTCTGATGCTTTGGTGACAACCGAGGAAAGAAAAAGAAAAGTATACAGAATGGATGGGAGGAATGAGGATCCACTGATTGAAAAGCACATAAATGCACATGACTTAATGAATGCATTACTCCAATTTATTAACAAATATTTCAGGGTAGGCAAGGCTTGAAGGGAGAGTTGTTAATTTTTTAATTCTCCTCCATCAAAATGTTTTGACAGTGTACCCATGAAGGCTATGGAATTCATGAACCCAGCTGCTGCTTATCACCAGCTGTCAGAATCATAAAGATTACTCTTCACATTTCCACATATCTTTTAGAGTTAATATTTGTGTGCCACTTGGTGATTCAGCCATGAAGAGGCAATGGAAACAAAGAACAAAATCACATTGTTGGTCTTCCTTTCTGTCTGTCCTTCCTCCTCTTCCTCCTTTTTTCTTCCTCCTCTTCTTCTTTCTCTCCCCTCCCATCTTCATGAGAATCTGATTATTAGAACCTTAAGTTTGCAGGTTCAATTATTGTGACGTGTTTACTTTTTTTCCTTAAGCAGAAGAGAGAGTGTTAAGTGCTAGATATACAAGATTTTTGTTTTCTGACACCCACGTGGACTTGCTGCATTCTCCTATGTGCTGTGGTAATGGAAGATGAAAGCCATCTGTTCCTCATCCAATACTCATGTCTTCTTGATGTGTCTCTTAAAATTACAGTTGTTAGAAGGCTCTGTCATTCATTTCCTATTTGCCAAGACACCTGTCATATGAGCTACAATCAATAATTGCTACTCTGTGGGAACACACACAGTTTTTCTGGACCATTCTTAAAGACAGTGGGGTCTCTTAAAGTCGAAGACTCAAAAGTGCTGAATCTTTTGACTTACCTTGTCTCATCATGTCTTTGTCACTCATGTTCCATGATCTGTAAAATTATAATAATATCAGCTACCTCATGGGGTTATTGTGTGGCTAGGTTAGTTAATGTGTATAAAGCACTTAGGAAATAAATAATTTTAGTAAAAAAATATATTAATATAAGCAGGGATTAAATAAAATGCTGAATGCTGAGTCCTAAAGAAGGTCCCTGCCAGGATTTCCCGAAGGGCTTTTTCTAGCCACATTTATGAATTAGAAGGCTTTCTTTTAAGTTAGTAAATTACTTACACACATTTTACATGGGCTATATAACCTATTCTTAGACCTAAAATTATATATTGATTTTGTAACAAGTATGAACTTTAGTTTATAATTCCAGGGTGCAATAAATGGCAAATACATTTATTCTTCAAAACCTAATTAAATTAGGATATTGGAATATAAAAACCCACACGTTTGTAACATTGGTAGAGGATATTCCTGGAGAATAGCGAGAGTGGAAATATCTCACCTCTCTGGTATCATTCAAGAACTGTGAGAGTCTTAGGCAACCCAGAACAGTAAGAGAAACCTTTTTGTCTTTAGTCGACATTGGTCACCATTATGTTTATTGTCCAAGCAAACCTGTTCCCTTAAAGGTGGGCAGTCCTGCTAATTCCATATCAACACTGGGCTCTAGTGGTTTTGCTGAAGCTAGGAACTTCCACATATCTCAAACTGTCTCCTTAAATATACCAGGAAACCAATGTCCTCTAAGTTATTGCCACCTCCCCAGTTCACTGGAAAAGAAGAGACTAATGAAAGGGAACAGGCAGGCTTCTGTTTTCCCAAGCTCCCTAGACCAGTAGGACTCCCATTTTCTTTCTGAGAGACTGTCTGAGATACTCTCCCTAAATCTCTTTCCTACCCAGTTACTTTCAAATCCTCCCAGAACTCACTTCTACCCCTTTGAGACAATCTATTATTATGCCCCTCAATGAGCTCAGCTCCAAAACTCAGTCAACTCAGTGGTTGTCTTATGAGCATCTGCTGAGTTCTGCTTGCTTCCTTGAAATTCTAAAGCCCTCAATCATGAAAATAAAATATCTTAGCTACCTTGGAATAGGAAGGGAAAACTACCGACAGCTGCAAAAACCTGGTAAAATTAACTTGTCTTTTTATTCTGCTCTATTGCCATCAAGGTGATCATGATCTTTCTTTTTCTCCTTTCTTTTTTCAGTTTATATGACAAGCTTGTACTGTGTTATATCATAGGAAATGTTGAAAAAGCCTAAGAAAACAGCTTGAGTTAGGTAAGAAGAGTGGCAATTGTTGGGGCATAATGAAGAAAAATGGTCTCTTAAAAGCTGGTTATTGTTTGAAGGACATGGCTCTGAGGACCTTCTTTATTCTTAACTTGTGAGATGGCTGTTGATATGGGCTGCTGTTGGTAATTTCGTTTTAAGAAAGTATCACTCATAGGCGGGTGTTGAACAATTAGAACACATGGACACAGGGAGGGGAGCATCACACACTGCAGTCAGTTGGGGGGTACTAGGGGAGGGACAGCAGGGGGAGGCGAGGGTGGGGAGGGATAACGTGGGGAGAAATACCAGATATAGGTGATGGGGGGAGGAAGGTAGCAAACCACCTTGCCAGGTATGTACCTATGCAACAATCCTGCATGATCGGCACATTTACCCAAGAACCTAAATTAAAATTAAAAAAAAAAAAAAAAGAAAGAAAGAATTCCTGTTTCTAAGAACCACAGACTTCATCTGGATGGCACTGATCACAAGAGAAGGACTAACATACAGGAGAATATGGAAAAACAAAACCCACGACTAGTAAACTTGTACTGGATAGGCCAGGCACCTGCACTTAAGCTTGTCGATCTTGTTCTAACACTGAGGACAACTGAATAAATCTTTTGCTTATTCTTATATTAGGTTGATGACACCTGATCTACTAGGAAGAGAAATAGAGTATAAAATTGACTGCCTATTTTTGTCTCTATCTTTTTTATTTCTGATTGTACTAACAATTTCTAAATTGAACCAGAGAAGTGAAAATTTTGTATTTGAATATGAAGTTATCCTAATTCCTCCATTTCACAAATTTATTGAGCACTTTCCCAGGTGTTGTGAAGTTTACAAAAGTAAAAGACAGATATCTGCTCTTAACAATCTAGCAAATATCAAATCTTTTTATGAAGTTCATCTAATTGGATTTTTTATTCAACATCGTTCCTTTGTGGTGAAAGCATAGGCAATGTTATATATTCCTTTTGGATAGTTGAACAAACTGATGCATACAGTAAACAAACATTTATTGAGCACCTACTATATGAAGGTCTCTTTGCTGGGCAGTAGAAATACAAATTTAAACAACATCTAATCCCTGCCTCAAAGAGTTTATCTTCTATTGCACTTAATAGGAGAAAGGACTTTACTCCATTTAAAATCTTCCATTTGGAGGGAATAAAAGAAGGCTGTGAGACTAGGAATAGGGAGTTGTCAAAACGTGCAGAGAAAATGAGGCCAACTTACTTTCTGGGTTTTTCAGTCCTTCAGGATGAGCAGTGGGTTTGTGGCAGGGAATGGGATTTCACCTTACTCTTCTTGGATGTAGCTCAGGGAGCAGTACCTAAAGGAAACTCTTATTTCCTGTATTATTTGTTCCCTGACATTTCCAATTTCCCTCAGGGGAACTTTGCCAGTTGTGTGCTTTGCCTTTATTGTAAAATTAACTTCCCAAGAAGGTTGTAAGATGCAGTAGACATCCGGTATGAATGCTGAGGGCTGTCCTTGCCAGCTGGGTGCTCCTGATGTGATGGAATTGAGTGGCCATGCTCTCTTTGCTTTGAGGAAGAGGGAGGCCCAGGTCCCAGATGAGGAATTTGTCTATCCAGGTCCTCTTCTCTTCTCTAAATATACGAGCATTCATATTTTATTTGTCATTTTGACTTCAAGTAAAGCTAACTAGGCTTATGGTAGAAGAAAGAGACTGTGACTTATTAGGGGTATTCTTTGTCTTTCCTCAAGAGGGTTCAGGCAGGAAGTGTTAACAGGCCTCAAAAGGACTGGGCAGAGGAGACACAGAGACAGAAAATCAACAGCTACCAGCTATTGCTCATTTCTAAAGCAGGGGCATTTTTACTTAAGAAATTTCAAAAAGTACTCCAAAATAAATGTGAACACATACGCTTGAGCAACCAACAGCATTTTCTCAGACTACGTGTCTCCTGAGGAAAATTTGAAGTTTTTGCTTCTGGCTAGTCAGAACCTGTCCTCCTGCCCACCTTCCCTTGCCAAAGCTTTGATCCTAAAGAAACACTTCAGCATTTCAAACTCAAACCCACAATAGCAGACATTGTGGTAGACATGTTTCGTGTTTGTGATATGCCTAATTCACACCAACTCTCTCAAACCACATTCAGTATGAGGTACAAACCATGTGTCCATTCCCATTTTCCCAACCCTCAGCCCCAGCCCCTAACATCACAAAATGTTTTTTTTTTCACTAAACTTCCTACCTATTCATCATGTTTCAAGAGCTCCTAAAATTTCAGGTCTCCTCTGAAGCATTTCTCACTTCAACTGGAACTGAGATGGAATTTTCTCCAGCTTTAGACTTCCAAGATAAAACCCACACCTTCATTCAGCCACACCAAAAATGACAAAACTACAATAATTTGGATGGAACTATTGCCTTCTCAAACACTCAAAGCATTTAAAAAAATCATTATGTTTTGTTGGTGTATTCTACGAGATTAAAAAATACTGCGTTCTCACTTGGCAAAGAACAAAACTGGAGTAGGCATTCAGTGGCATAGCTAAGATTCCTCAGCATCATCCAGCAGGCAGGGCAAGGAGAGAACCTACTGACTCTCAAAAAGAATGATCTCTCTGTGGCAGGCCCAAAGCTTTCCTGGGTTCTACAGTATCTTGGTAGTTACTGTGCTTTATGACCATGGATTTTTCTTAGTTCTTATTCTCATATGGATGTTAAAATTATTTTAAAATATTCTCTCCTTCCAAACATATACCGATATATCTCCCTTCAAACACATATATATTTCACCTACCACACTGCAAGGACTGTTCCTGAAATTCTGAACCTGGGTGTTAGAGAAGAAGGAGATTTCCTTCTTTCTCCTCCCCTGCCCTCATATTTATCTTCTGGGAATGAAGGATGATTGATATTTATCAATTGTCTAATGCAAGATGTTTTAAATTTAATTTTATTTAATATTTGTAACAACCTTACTTTGGCATTATTTCACCTCAGAAAGATTAAATGCCTCATCTATTCTCACAGCTTACACGATGCAAGGATGGAAGAACACAGGGCTCAGAGCTTAGCAAGATGCAGGGCTGATCTAGAAGCACCCAAGGTCTCACCAGTTCCAAAACCTGTATATTGTTTCCGTTGTTTTTCTTTCAAGTTTATTTATTTTAAACAGATTTTGACCATTCTAATCTCCTTTGGATAGGTGCTCAAAAATAAGATCAGTGAGTATCTTTATGCTTGGACACTGAAGTTTTAAAATTTTGTTCTCTTTTTCTTTTTTTGATTTTCCTAAACATTAAATAGGCTGAGTTAACATTCTTATTCCAAAGGCTGGAAGTAAAATGAAAGCCAAGAGTCTGACTTATTTCTTCATCAATTCATTCAAATCCTACAAAGCTATTCATTGACTTGGCCTTTGTCTCCCAAAGACCTTAATTTACAGTGGTTTGATTTTATTACTAGTGATAGGGAGAGTTTATTGCATAGAAACAAACCTTATGGTCCCTTGGAGGAATATGAAAGTCATCATGGCTGAGATGACCCATGAGTAAAATGGGTGAAAAACACCCTAGAAAGGAAGAATTTGTAAGAGAAGTTATTTTTAGAGGAAAAAAAAGATGGTTAGTGCTAATGATAGAACTCATGTCATTTAATCTCCTTAGGTTGCTTCTGCAGGATGGAGCTTAAAATAAATTTTCCTCTTTTTCTCAATCTAACACATATAATCATTACAGAAAAAAAAAGGGTTTCGGCTAAAAAACCAACAAAATAAACACACGTAATTCAATCCACCCAGATATAATGGCATAAACATTTGATATACAGACTTTCAGCTTTTTGTTTTTGGGTTTTCTGTTTTTTTCTTTTTCTTTTTCTTTTTGATGGAGTTTTGCTCTGTCACTCAGGCTGGAGTGCAGTGGTGCGATCTCAGCTCACTGCGACCTCAGCATCCCAGGTTCAAGTGATTCTCCTGCCTCAGCCTCCCGAGTAGCTGGGATTACAGGTGCCTACCACCACGCCCAGCTATTTTTTTGTATGTTTAGTAGAGACGGGGTTTCACCATGTTAGCCAGGCTGGTCTCAATCTCTGGACCTCCCAAAGTGCTGGGATTACGGTGTGAGCCACTGTGCCCAGCCCCCAGTTTTTTAATCTGCGTATATAATTTAACAGAAATAGAACCATAGCATAATACATCCTTGAAGCTTGCTTTTAAATTTAATATTATGAATACAAATTAATATCAGTAAGGGAAGATCAATAGCATAATAATTACACAGCTCACACTACAGTATCATGTGCTGCATCATAATTTACTAATCTGTTCTTTAGGATTAGACAATGAGACTTGTTTACAATTTTTCAATTGCAAATACAGTGAATGTCCACAAAATCGTTGGTGTAAGGGAAACAATGAGAGATAACAACAGGTCTGGAAATGAAACTATTTATTACATTAAAGGTATAAACATTTTAAAAGTTTTTGATATATGATCCCAAATTATTTTTCTGAAAATTGTGCCAGCATACATAGCAGTGTATGACTGCATCCATTTCCCTAAACCTGCAGACTGATAGAAATAAATGTCATTTCAATGTATTTTGTTGCAATAATGTTGAATAATTTTTAATACATACATTGGCTGCTTGCATTTCTTCTTTTATAAATGACTTATCTTTTTTGCCCACTAAATTTTAGCTGAATATTAGTCTTTCACTTATTGATTTATAAAATCTCTCATTTTAAATATAGTAATGCTTTATAATAAATGTTGCAATTTTTTTTCCAGTTTGTCTTTTTTTCCTTTTAATTTTAATTGTAATGTTTTATGCAACAAACTGGTTTTACATTGTATGTATCCAAATCCATCAGCATTTCCTTATTTGCATTTTCCCTTTGGTTTTTGGCTTAGATAATTCCAAGAACTTTAAAGCAACTTTTAAAAAGTCGAACTTATGATACATAAGCTCTCTACAAGCTTATTCAAAATGTTCATGTTGTCTGTACTCATGATACTTGTTATCAAACTATGCCTTCTATGGAAAACCATTTTCCCATAATTTTAGTTAGGGTACTGTGCCATATGAATAATAGCAGTCTTTTTAATTTTTCAGAAAAATAAATTTAATAAAATATCTTTCAGATTTAAGGTTTCCTACCACATTTTTTCTTAAATATTTGGTGCTGCTACCCATTGCCTTTATTAATATCTAATAAAACCTGGTGTCATATTATATATTCTGTTATTTTAAATTTAATATGTCAATATTAAATGGTGTTGTGCAAAGATTGCTATTACTTCCAGATGTTCTGCTAACTGACAAGTTCAAGGATCTCTAGTGTATGGTATATATTTGCTACAGTTAAAAACTAAAAGGGACATAATGTTCACAACACAGAAAAATGAGAAAACTGAAGACTAAGAGTTCTGTTGTAACTACTAACTACTTCTTACCGTCTTTAAGATCCCATGTCTTGATTACAAATATCATTGACAAACGTATTCAAAGAATCTGATTGCCACACTTGTAAAATTATAATTTTCTGATGGGCTCAAATAACTTTTCCAAAGGTAAGATCTTTTTAACCACAAAATTATTATTTTTGTATTAGAAGCATAAATGGGACATGGAAATTTATTCTTTGCTTTTTAATGCTTCGAAAGGCAGTCTTTATTGCTGTACTGGGTCTGTGAAGAACACATACAAAGGCACTTCTCAACCGGCACTCACAAATAGAAGCTTTGAAAATATGCACCTATAAAATGCATGCATTTCCTGAACTGGTAGCTGCTTTATTCAACAGACCATTAAAAGCCCACTTAGCGGACTTCTCACAAGCTCATGTGCACTGTGCACTGCAGGTCCTTAATGCTGGTGAACCAAGCGTAGCAAGAAACAAAACAAAACAAAAAAGTGGACCGACATCTACTAAAATTTACGCAGAGAAAAAAACCTCTCTCCCCAAACCCAAATTTCCTCCAACACTAACACTCTTATAAAGAACAGGTAATGTGACAAAATTACCCCACTTCCAATCCCCCAGCCCAAATCCAACATCCCTCCTGCCCTCCAAGTATCAATCATCAGCCCAGGCAAGGCAAATGAACTTTTAATCAATAACAGCTACTGTTTCTTGTACCAGGACTGTTTATGATTTAAAAGGGAAAAAATTAAATCAATCCTGATGTGAATGTTTTCTCTATTGAAGAGAAAAAGCAACACTCTGTGTCAAAGAAAGGGGGTAGTTTCACGTTTTAAAAATACATTACAAAAATAAATTTAAAATTGTTTGTGTGTGCATTGGCTACAGAAAAAAAAGTAAGTTTGTGAGATGCTATAGATTGTAGGTAAATGCCTTTAATCTGTCTTCACACCATTGTATTTCCTGTTTACATTCATACATTGGCGTAGATTAATAGAACTAGAAGAGAATTCAGGAAGTATCAGTCCAAAGACAGCTGCCTTGGGAGAACTACCACTGAAGCTGTTCAGGCATAGGTACAAAGGTCTATCAGTTAGGAAGTTATAGATAAAATCTGGACAACAGAAGGTTTTATAGACTATATTGGTGGATGAGATTGATTGTCTATGGAGATCTAGTATGTAGAACCTACAAAAGTAGGTCTACTCTCCTTGAAGATTCTTGCCCCTTTCTCTATTCATATCTAATGGGCAGCCTTAGTCTGGAATTTACAGGGTTCTGCCTAAGAGGCTTTTAAACCCCAGCACCAGAGACCTTTAAGCACCCCGTGTATTCTGATTCTCACCTCAGTATTCCTTCCATTACTCTAGGCCACATCCAGGTAGGTCTGACTGAACACCATAAATCCTAATAATACTGCATCTCAAGTATCCCTTTAGCCAGAGAGAAATCAAACTGGGCTCTTTATGAAGCCTGCTGCATTATTCTGGCATGTTTGTACAAAACCAGAAATAACTTCCATGAAGATTACTGAAATGAAATCATCTTTCACCCAACTGAGAAAGGCTACGCAGGCTTATGCCCAATTTTAAAGAGTAGTGTGATTGGTGGGGAATGATGATGGGAGTGATTTCTTGACTGTTTTCTTTTACACTTTGCTGAAATGGAACAAATCAATCCTGTCTTGATTATTTATAAAACCTTAACACCAACAAGGCGGGGTAAACTAATGAAACCAGGCGCAAGGAATGTGGGAACTTTCGTTTCTAAACTGCTGGCACACAGACATGTATTAGTGTCTTGTAGCTTTTAAAGGGCTTGAAGAAATGAGTTTTCTGCCTCCAACAACTGTTGGTAGAAAACAAGCACTTATTCCCGATTATTTACCACTGTAACTGGTAACCAGGGGAAGGATCCAACAAAGAAGCCTATGTTTTTGAAGAACAAGGACAGTATATCCTCATGTATACTTTGAAGAACACAATAACTGTAGGCCCTTATAAAGTGACCACATGACTAGTAACACAAAAGATTTTGTAACAGACTTACAGGGCGTATTTAATCCTTGTACTACCTCTATGAATTTAATATTTTCTACATGTTACAGATGAGAAAACTGTCTCCAAAGGATCAAGTGGCTTGTTGAAAGACTATTAATTATTGTGCAGGAGGTGGGTTTTAATTTTTTTTTTAAATAAAGACAATAATCTAAAAAGCCAGGATTTGAATTCAGGTCTATGGCTAAATCCTAAGTTCTTTACATTTTTCTAAGAAATATTTTTCTGGGAAGTGGAAGAAGAAAATTGACCTCTATTAAGTATTATGTCAGTTTGGAGTATGAATGAAAGATTTGATATCTGTCAGCCACAGTTCAATGCCACACCTGCTCTATTCTCCCTCTCTGATGCCCATTTATGAAAAGCTGATATTCATACATCCTCAGGACTCTTGAAAACCTGACAATTGTCATCTCTGCCATTGTTCTCATTATGAGGACACTGGTACCTGAGCTGAGAGTACCATCTCCTGGTACCTCCTAAGTCACCAAGCTTTCAGATGCAACTGTAGGTCAGGGGTCCACTCTGAAAAAGCACCACAAAAAGGAAAACAGTGACCTTTTGATGTAATTTATACCACGTCTCATCTGTGCTCTAAAGCTACACTGAGTTGCCTTATGCCACTGAATGTCTAAGAAGAGAGGCTCCTTCAGCTTTTGCTAGTGATCTTTCTTTCCACAGGGCTTGTACTTTGGTCTTTGTGTCTGGAACAAAGGATGCACTAGACCCCATCTCCTTTCGGTGTCCCACTTTCATCCTCTGGGGCTCCAGCTGCCAGAACTTCTGCCTCTGGTCTTTAGCACTTGGCTGAAAGTTATGTGCTGTCCAGGTAGTAATAGCTCAGTGATCCTGATTTGGTGGCAGGCTCTTGGTTTACAAGAAGAAATCCATGTGGCTCATCAGCATCATGACCTCACAGTTAAGTGGTCGAGGAATAAAATATGTATATAAATATATATATGAGTCATATGGTCTGAATATAGGAGCAGGAGCTTTTATCCATGTTCCTTTATCTGTCTGGAGTTTTGGAATGTAAATTTAAATGTGTATGTGCTCATACTGCTGTCATTAATGATAAGCTGTCTGGAAATTTAGTGATGGCATGTCAGACTCTAGGGACGAAGTGGAATTTTCCATTACCAAGGTCTTTACTTACTATATTTAGTGCCTTGGACACTGTGGGTATTTATGTGACAAAGTGAGTGAGAGGGAAGGGCATTTGAAAAACGGAAGAGAAAGAGAAACATCTACCTTTAGTACTGCGATTAGACCTCAGTGAAAAGAACTCCTGCCCCAAGACCCATACCTTATGGGGACTGTGCTTTGGAGGATCTTCCTCAAAATTTTCTAGTCCCCTTCCAGTGCCTGAGACAGGTGGGGCCCACAGTGTCATCCAGGCAGAGCTTTCCATGCCAAGACAGGGACCCTCGTGGATCTCAGTCAAACCTCTATCTTATGTGTGGAACCAATTAGATGCCCTGAGGAGCTCTAAGATTCCCATATGTGGGGTTATTCCAGGGGTTCACGGTGCTGGCCTGGCAAGCTGATTACTCCCACTGGCTGGTGTGGAATGTCTTTTGAAGGACTGCATGAGGTTGGGCCTCCAGAATGGGACTGAAACAGTGATTAAAGGTGACTCAAATTGTTTATAGACAACGACTCCATGTATTTTTCCAGAGCTTCACATATTCTAGGGTGGTCCAGCCTTCAGGAGAATGTCACCCATAAAAATAGATTTCTGATAGGAAGGATCTAAACCTGATAACTTGCAGTCCAACATAACATTATTTTAAGCTCCCTAAGAATAGAAATCATCCTTATCATCATAGCTTCCCAAAGGCCGGCACAGTGCTAAGCATATGACAGACAGGAAAAAACATACTTAACTGATATTAAGATCTCTTCCTTCTGTTCATCCACCCCTTTAATAATTATTTCTTCTAACACAATATTTCCTGCTTGCAGACCACATGTGGATTCTCAGAGTTTCCAAAGCACATGGGGCTGGAGATCACAATGTTACTAAAATGCCACTCTCAGAAATGCATTGGGAAGAATCTAGCACTAATAAATAAAGGAAACAGCATTGGAAGAGGTATGATAAATGAATTTCTACAAGATTAAGACACATTTAGGGGGAAAGTCTTATACGAGCTTCAAATAAAACAATATTGTTATTTGCTCAGAATTCTAAAAATAGGGAAGCAGAGCAGACAACTTTAATCTCTTGAGAAAAGCATATGCTGCTCAACAGAATGCCAAGAATATAAAGTATGCCTAATTATTTTTGTATAATTCAGAAAGCATAAAAAGTTATTACCCTGCTACAGCTTTATTTGAAAATAAAATTTAGCATTATTTCCTGATTATAATAGATAAGGCTGGTATTGTGCTTTTGTAGTTGTTTACAAGAAGCAGATGAGAAGAGGGGTAGTTATCACAAGGTATATATCTACTTTAATTGGCACTAGAAAATTATTAAAATGGAGGCAGCTTTGGGGACCAACCATCTCAACCTCCTTCCCTCCCTTTATCCTCTCTTTCCCTCTCTCATAACCCATGAAAGTGGCACATGACAAGATTCATCAGCCACCCTAAGGGGTGAGGTCATGTGGGGCCAGGCAGCTCTCCCTAGACCAATCAGAGAATCACCCATGCCCAAAGAGCAGCTGTTGCTGAACAAGGCTGTGAGTGTGGCTATTTAATTTTGAACGGAAGTTTGGATAATGCACCAGATACATCAACCATAAATATAAATACTTTGAAAATATATGTATAAAGGAAAGTAATTTTAAAATTCCTGTAATTCCACCACCTAAAGATAACTGCCATTAATAACTGAATACATTTCATTCCAATTTCAACATAGGCATATATACTCTGAATATTTTTCACTAATTTTATATAACACTGATTCCATATGTTTCCACATCACTAAATATTTACTAAAATACTGTTATTTATTGGCTATAAAATAGTTATCAAATGAATGTATCATCATTTATTTAATCTCCTTTAAAAAATTTTACAATATATTTTTTCATTTTTAAACCAATGTATACTGACCATCTTTGTAGCTAAGTCTTTCTACACATACATGATTTCTTTAGGATACATTTCTCCAGCTGGAATTTGCTGGGTCAAAGAGGATGAATTTTCTAAAAAGTTACAAATACTACAGTTTTACAGAAATAGTTATGCCAATTTAAACTCATACATCCTGTGGACGAAGTATCCCTTTCTTCATACC
Organism: Cacajao melanocephalus; assembly: GCA_963573385.1. Lineage (NCBI taxonomy): Eukaryota > Metazoa > Chordata > Mammalia > Primates > Pitheciidae > Cacajao > Cacajao melanocephalus. The sequence goes on from CAUYLG010039547.1 coordinate 13,642, forward strand.
CTGTGAACACCAGGTATTATGCCTCTCTCTGTTTTTCATTTCTAGTGTTATATTGTATTATATTTCATTAATTATTCATCTGCAATTTATAAGGGAAGATTGCTGCCATCAGTTTAATTGACCCACCGCCCCCCACCCCGCCATGGATAAATATAATTTAGCCTCTTTTAAAGTTTCATGGAGAATACAGAGATAAGTCTCATGGAGTTCTATAAAAGAGAATCTTCTATGCTAGTTTTGAAGCCTCAGTATGTGTGTGGATCTGAACATTGACTATTTCTGGTCTAGCTAAAGATTAAGAGTTTGCTAAGTGAATATATCTTCGTTGTTATGAACAATTATTCTGTGTAATACATGCACTTAAATTATATTTTACTCTAAAGAAAAGTGTGTAGAGGGTAGTTTTGGTTGGTTGGTAAGAGAGGAATATCCATAATTTCTCTAGAACATTCTTTTATCCAAACTGCTGGAGTGCTGATGACTGACTAATGCATGAATAAAGTCAGTACTCTATGTTGAAAGTCTTCTTCAGACATAAAACGGCTTTTCTGGTAAGAGGGAAGGCTGAGAGTTTCTTCTCTTTTCCTTAATTTCTTTGTTGTTGTAATTCATTATTTTTCTTGGATCATATCTCTTAGGAAAGATGTGTCTGTTGAAGTAATTGCTTACTCCTGCGCACTCCTCCAGGTTCAAGGGCAGAACAATTCAATTGCACACTGTTTAATCCATTGCTTCCAAATAAGCAATGTTCCCATCAGTATCCTGCTTTCTTCTGGTCTTTGCCACAAGGAGCTTTCCACACCAGAATCAGTCTCTGGATTCTTCTCTGTCCGATCTCATTTGGTTTTTATTAAAACCAGAGATCTTTTGAAAATATTTGAATAAGCACCTTTGATCCTTTCATATTTTTCAAGGATTTCTTAGTTTCTTCCCAATACTCAGCTGCCAGATTGCTGGGTGCAGCCAGCCCTATACAAAGACGTTTTAAGCTGATGGTATCATTTGAATACCCAGGGAAAGGCCTTTTTGGGGACCCTCAGGAGCATGGATGGCTAGGAGCCACATTGGTCCTGTCCTTCATTTCTTTGGAGATGAGTCAAGGAAGGCAGGACTTTCAGACACATGCTCCTTTCATCCTGCAGATAAAGTGTTCTCACAGAAACAATGAGCCTTAATAAAAATACAAGCAACTTCAGGATGCCTGTTTTCCCTCAGTCCATGCTCTCCCAAGATCTTTCTTTCTTACTAGGCCAACTCTTCTTAATGTAATTGTAATTTTCTGACTGAACACCCTGAGGCTATAAGGCCTTTCTACCTGTACAGAAGCATTATCAAGCTTTCTGGGTATAAGAGTGAAGATTCAGATCTATACTAACATGCATGTGGAGATTTATTTTTTCTGATTCTCATTCCAAGGAGTTTAATCTTTTTATTATCATTATTTTATTATTATTATACTTTAAGTTCTTGGGTACATGTGCAGAATGTGCAGGTTTGTTACATAGGTATACACATGCTATGGTGGTTGCTGCATCCATCACCCTGTCACCTACATTAGATATTTCTCCTAATGCTCTCCCTCCCCTAGCCCCCCACCTCCCAACAGGCCTGGGTACCTGTTGTTTCCCTCTCTATGTCCATATGTTCTCATTGTTCAACACCCACTTATGAGTGAGAATATGTGGTGTTTGGTTTTCTGTTCCTGTGCTTGCTGAGAATGATGGTTTCCAGCTTTACCCATGTCCCTGCAAAAAAACATGAACTCATCTTTTTTATGGCTGCATAGTATTCCATGGTGTCTATGTGCCGTGTTTTCTTTATCCAGTCTCTCACTGATGGTCATTTGGGTGGGTTTCAAGTCTTTGCTATTGTGAACAGTGCCACAGTAAACATACGTATGCATGTGTCTTTATAATAGAATGATTTATAATCCTTTGGGTATATACCCAGTAATGGGATTGCTGGGTCAAATGGTATTTCTGTTTCTAGATCCTTGAGGAATTGCCACACTGTCTATAAATGGCTGAACTAATTTATACTCCCACCAACAGTGTAAAAGCATTCCCATTTCTCCACATCCTCTTCAGCATCTGTTATTTAAAGTCTTATCTGAGGTATGGCCATACATTAGGGGAGGGAGCTAAGCCTCAGGGCTTCTGGGACCAGCTTTGCTTTCACTTTCACTGTATCTTTGAAGATACAATTAAATACACTTTGGAATTTTAGTTTTTTCATTTATAAAATGAAGGAGTTAAAGTTACCGGAAAGTTTCATCTCTCTTCAAGGGTGAATTATGACTTTACTCAGAAGGGGCTAGTACCTTTAATTTGGGGGAAAAAGTCTAATGCAAAATTAAGCTTGGTAACATTGTTTTGGTGGCAAGGCATAGGTTTTCAAGGTTGAGCAGTTACAGGAGAGATAGCCGTGTTGCAGTGAGTATCATAGCCACCAGCACACCTTGGCTCTCCCTCCTTCTCAGTGAGCTTAGTAAGCCACCTCACTGTTTTCAGCTACAGATTGTTAATATAAACAAACAAACTACACTAAAAAACAAAAATACAAAGCAAAACAAAAAAATTACAGGGATAATAACTGTGTCTCCTTTATCGTTGAGAACACTAAAGATAAGTCATGAAGTGCTTTGTCTACTTAGTAGCCAGCACAAAGCTAATCCTTACTGATTACTGTTAATATTACTAGGGCCCCGCTAGAGCTAAAAGTTTATCAAGTATGTCATTTGAACTCTCATTATTTAATTTGATCACTTTCTTATCTGCTTTTGTAGGGATACATTTCAATGTCTTTCTCTTTGCAAGTTTGTTTTTAATATATTGTGTGTGTATGTGTACATTGAGACATACACATAGATATTCAATATAATTCAGTAGATACAATATCTATAAACTTCAAAAGCTAAAGTACTTTTCTATTTTATTTATCAAATATTTTTACTAAGTATTTCCAATGGAGTTTCTTAAGAATTCAAATCAGTTGAGAGAAACCTCTTATAAAAATGTTTGTTTTTGTTGTAGGACACTTGGGTTGCTTTACAAAGTAGCTCTTCACAAGCACAAAAATTTTAAAAGCTGATTTCAAATAGCAAACAGAAAATGTACATACTGCATGCTGAAGTAATTTCTAAAAATTTAACATCAGCTTTTTCATAAAATTTTGCAGTTTAATTACTCTGTGTATGAATAAATGTAGTTGTGCAATTTGACCACTATAGTTTCCAGATGTATTGGTTGACTATCACAGCTTATTTGTACATAATTATGAATTATATATGACCATATCCAATTCTAAGTTCATCTCTGCTCTATAAACTTCTGATTGTATTAAGAGCATTGTTTTACCAAAATTTGTGCAGTTTTATCATTGGAAAAACATATAATTTTATCTTTAATGTTAAATGTTTTAATTGAATTTACTATGGCATTCATAATAATGTCAGATGTTTTGCACTGTAAAGAGAATGAATTTCCAAAAGACTGACTTTGATTCCATGAATTTGATGAAAAAATTGTGTAGATTGAAATGAACAGATTTTTCACTTGAGGTATTTTGATGGCACTGACATAACTGTCAAGCCAGGAGCAGTGGCACATGCCTGTAATATCAGCTACTTCAGTGGCTAAGGCAAGAGGATCTTTTGAGCCCAGTAATTGGAATCCAGCCTGGGCAACATAGAGAAAAACTGTCTCTAAAAAAAGAAATACAAAAACAAAACTGTCCTTATTTAACTCTTAATTTCTTCTGCTCATTGAGCCATTTACTAACAGCTGTTGCTTTACTTTTAATTCATTTACAAAAAAAAAAAAAAAACAAAAACCAAACAAACAAACGAAAAAACCCAGGGAGTGAAAAATGACTGAAAGTAATTTAAAATAGCTATTTGATCTAAATGAAAAGTCATATCTCACAGAAGGCTGTGAAGGGTACCTTCTATGGTTACAAATGGGACACAGTCTTTACAAACTAGTTACTTTTGCAGTAATGTCTGGTGCTTCTCCAACAGATTTGTATCTTCTGGTTTTTATGTGGTCAGTATATCACTGTAACCCATGATGAATGGTAAATGCCAACAAATATTTTATATACGTTACATGCTTATTATTAACTTTGTTGAGAAAACAAAATTTGCTTGTTATTTTTCAACTCAATACACTGTATTAGGCCATTCTTGCATTGCTATTATATAGTATAAATAAATATCTGAGACTGAGAAATTTATAAGAAAAGGGCTTTAATTGGCTCACAGTTCTGCACGCTGTACCGGAAGCATGACACCAGTATCTGCTTTTGGGGAGGCCTCAGGTAGCATTTACTTATGGTGGAAGGTGAAAGGGAGCAGGCACTTCATCTGGCAAAAGCAGGAGCAAGAAAGAGAGTGAGACGAGACTTAAATGACCAGATCTCCTGAGAACTCAGAAAACTCACTTATCACCAACGGAATGGGCTAAACCACCCATGATGGATATGTCCCCATTATGCAAACACCTCCCACCAGAGGATTACAATTCAACATGAGATTTGGATGGGGGCATATTAAGTTGGTGCAAAAGTGATTGCAGTCTTTGTCATTACTTTCAAGGGCAAAAATCGTAATTACTTTTGAATCAACCTAAATGCAGTCAAACCATATCACAGACATCTACTTTTTTTCTTTTACCTTATTGTTGCTAGAAGTATGCATGGAAAAATAAAAAAGCTTTGTCAAAAAATAAGTACATAAATGACAAAGCAATACGAAAACTTTTTAAACTGTTTTCTTTTTGCTCCACAGGTAGGATGACTCTGTCTTTATTTCCTCCGCTTATCTCACATGTACCTGAACTATAATTTATTATATTTGTCATTCACAGTCTCCTGGTTGACTGTAAGTTGGTAACTTCATGCATCTTGCAGGCCTTGCCACTGATCACAGTATAATTGATTGGTATACCAAGTGGCCAGCCGTGATAGATTATCAAATACATCTCCCAGAACTACCCGAAACTGGAAAGAGTTTGCTGTCCCTAGCAACTTATATCTGAGCACACTTTGTTTTATCAGTAAGCTCTTTTTGAAGAAGAAATATTAACGATTAGGAAAGGGGCAGGGAAAGAGGGATGAATTATCACTGGTGATCTTTTAGATTCGGCCATTTATGAGGGTAAGAACGCCGTGCACTGCATGCATGTCGCACATGCTACTTGATGAGACCATGGCAGAAGTGGAAGAGGAAAGGGGAGGCCTACCCAACTATTTACAGCTTATTCTAAAACAACAATTACAATAAAATTTCACCATACAATGAAAAATCGGAGATAGATACTAAAATAGACAGGAAACCAGGGCAACACTCATAAACTAGTATTGTCAGGGACTTATGATCACATCACATAAAGTCCTTTAAAAACTATCCAGATTTGTTCTCTATGGTTCAAGAAGAGTTATGACTTATAGAAACGGTCACTGAGAGATGAATTTTAAATAAATATCATGAAAAGGCTCTGAAAATGGCATAGCAGTGGAAATATCACCACTGGAAATATTAAATCTGAACATGGTTGTTATGGAGAGAATGACAAGGACCTTTCTAAAGGTTTCATGATTTTAGATGAATGTATTGTCATAAGCAGATCTTAAAGATGTAGAATCATAGCCTGAGAATGTTAGAATGATTTCAGCAAATGTAAAAAAGAAAACAGAAAAAAATCTCTTCCTGGGTTTACACATTATTCCAAAGACTTTTAATGGGTTTATAGTTATTGAAAGAATTTGATAATCCTTAGAGTAACCACAGAAAAGAATAGACTATTGACTGAAAGGGATCTTAAGATGTCACCAAATCCAGGGTTTATTGCCAGATGCAATGCTTGGCACATAATTGATGCAAAAGAATCTTTTGGAACAATTAAGGTTTCTGAATCTCATCTGTATAATGGGAATTGTACTATTTGCTGAATTCTAGACAGACCAACAATGTCCAACAGCTACTAATGGAGAGAAAGTAAAGGCAGCTACTTATCTTCATATGAGATAATACAGAAGCTGTGTAATTAGGTGAAAGATGAGTAGCTGTAAAATAAGTGCCATTTTGTATACTATAGTAAGAGATTTCTGATACTGTTGTTTGTATTCAACTTGTGATATAATACTTCGATTAATCTCCGTTTGTTTGAAAGATAAACATTATAACATGGTCCTCCCAGCGTATGACTACATTCATATTTCTTGGCAGAGAACCTTTTTTGTTAACCTTATAGGGCAATGGGTAAATGGCAGATGATTTTAACCTGAATACTCCAATCCTTATTTTCTTTCACAACTCTTTTTGTCTACCTATGAAGGTCTAGGCAATGAGTAGTAGAATAGAATTATTTCTTTTTCAAACTGAAATTACCTGTTCAGTTAAAACTGCAGCTGGTGAAATATACGGCATTACTGCTACCAATAAATTAAGCCACAGTCCATAGGAAAAACAGGTTCTAAGTTTCAATCACAGCTCTGCATTTACTAGCTTTGCGACTTTAGACAATTTATGTAAATTCTTTCAGACCTGTTTCTCAATTTATAACATGGGAAAAATAATGATTTGCAGGGTTGTTAAGGATTGAGATAAATTATATAAAGTGTCTAGCAAGTCTGAAAATACTCCATACTACTGTTTCCCTCCAACTACAAGTTCTAAAAGGGCTGGAGAAATGTGCTCTGCAGAGCAGAATTCAATTTCATCAATATGTTTAGAGTCTGTTCTATGCCCCAAGCACTGCTACAGATATGGTGAGAAAGAAAAGAGAATCTTAAAAATAAATATAAATGGATTCTTGCCCTCCAGATAAAGAACAGTGAATAGCCCAGTATAGTTTCTAGGTACATACATGTGGAAATAGATGAGACTGGAGTGTTCCGAGTAGCAGGCCATGGAGCTGAGACTTTTCCCTGTACACAGGGGATAGGGGTAAATGTCAGCAATGCTATCTCTGAAAAAAAAAATATGGTAAAAGAACATTCAGTTAGTCCTCAGGTAACACTCTTACAGGGCAAAATTACAGGTTGAGAGTGAAAATCACTTGTTTCAATTCCAGAAGTCATGCCCCAGAATGATTTGCAGACTTCCACCACAGAGCCTAAGTGCAGGATGTAGCTAACAAGTAGTGAAGGGAGAACATCGTACAGCAGGTAACTGAGCAGGAACAAGGCAGCCCAGTGGGCCAAACACAGGATTAGTTTCACACTCCTGAGCTATCGTGGCTTGGCTGTCATATTGCTTGGGGACATGCAGGAAGCTGCTTCATTTCCACATTTCACCATCTGTGAGATGGGGCTGTAATTTTACTGAGCTCGGGGGCTTACTACACTGCTTTTAAGTTAAGGTTTTGGAGAAAATTTGCTATTTTCAGAAGCAAGAGAACAAAATGTATTTGTATTTTTAATGTACACTTGATTCTATTGGCAGATTCTGTACTTGTGTATTTACCTATTCACTAAAACTTATTTGTAACTGCCAAATCAATATCTGTGGCTCTTTTGTTGTCATTCACAGACACAGACAGGCAAACGTTTGGGTCTCCTGACTCACAGGTTCCCACCTGAAGTGGAACAAGGTGATGTTCTGTGTATTCTTTCCATGATATGTTTAATGCCTTTTTTTTTTTTTTTGCATTTTTGTGCTTTGCTGGTGATTTTGCTGTTTGGAATGGCCTCCAATTATAGTGCTAATATACTATGTAGTGATCCAAAGCACAATGTACCTTGCAGAGAAAGTGTCCTTGTTATATGAGCTCCATCCAGTCATGAGTTACAGTGCTTTTGCCTATGATTTCAATGTTAATAAACCAACAACATATATTAAGGTATTTTTAAATAAAAACATACGTAAAAAAAAGGTTATTTATTGATTGATGAAAAATGTCGTGCTCAGAGGCTTGCAGGAACCAAACTCTGTATTTCCCCTAGGAGCAATTGTTCAGTATTCCCAACTAATTTAGTGTTTGAGGGTTTTAGTCACCTAGTTTGGCCTAAGTGTTAACCAAATCTCTTTTGCCTTAGTTTAAAGTAATTGACTTCTACTTTGTCCTTAGAATATGGAGAAAAATATAACAAAGAACAAAGCTTTGTTCTTTCTGCAAATAATGAGAGTCAGCTGTAGTGATTATTGATTATCTTAAATGTTTTCTTTAGACAAATTACCTCTAGGGATGAAGGAGAGTTTATCAATCATTTCATCCCACCCCATAATTTTACATTAGAGAAAATGAGGTGTCAAGATGTGAGTAGATCTCAGGCCTTAAGAATCAGGCAGAGCCCTCAAGTCTGTCTTTATATGATTAGGCTACACTGGCTTTCCTGGGTAGACATGGGGAAAGTGACTGCTTTAGAAGGTGTGGTTTCATGGGGTTAGATAAAAGAGTGATTTCCTACTCAGCTCATGCTTCATGCTTCATGTTCAGCAGTGCCTATTTTTCTGGTGATTTTTACATGCTGGAATGCATATCTCATATACCTGTGTTTGAAGAAACAAATATCCTTGCTCCATGTTTATGGGTGACATTGTACTATAACAAAAGACCCCTGTCAGGAAAATAGAATCAACATTTATAGAAAGCTTTTTTTTTTTCCTTTTAAATCACTACTATTAGTCTAGACATGTTATTTATGCAATTAAGTCAACGGAGCTTCGTTCTTTGTTATGTTTTTCTTCATATTCTAAGGAAAAAGTAGAAGTCAATCACCTTAAACTAAGGCAAAAGAGATTTGGTTAACACTTAGGCCAAACTAGGTAAGAGAAAGATGAGTCACGGGGAGAAAATGATTATACCTAGAGATGTTGAGGAAGCATAAAGGTGACTGTGTGCCCTGAATGATGTCATTAAATTCAGAGAGCATCTGTGGATCTACTAAGTGCAAAACATTTTGCTTTGTATTCTAATATTAATCTTTTTAGGTCTATATTATGGTAATACTATTATAATCAAATTCATTCTGATTGCCAATCAATTTGGGTATGATAAGATAACAAATAGGTATTATTTATCCAAAATCATAGTCTATGTATTGTCTCTAATCTTTTTCTTGATATCATCCCTTTTTTCCCCAATATATCCTTGGAAACATCATTCCTGGAAACACAAAAAGCCAATAAACCAAATGCAGTAGCTTCTAGTATAGAAAGTCAGTGTCTAAGAATGAGAATCTAGAGTGCAGGTCTTTGGGTGAGATCTAGAAGCCAGATCAACCTAATCTGTTCCTTGACATGTTCGCATTTCTTTTGATAGCCTCAGGATAATCATTAGGTAGTGTCGTTGTAAGTGGAAGACAAAAAATAGCCCAATTTTTAGGTACACTGAAAAAGTTTAGGGTAAATTTAGAGCTGAGGCCTGCATTGTTTTATCACTGAGTTTTCTTCTATAATTTGTGTAAATTATTCAGGTATAATTTGTCAAACAGCACTAACAATCAATTGCCATTGGTACTTCTTTGTCAACAGATTTAATCTTCTAAGAAAAAAAAAGGAGGGAATTAACATTGACCACTTACCATACACTGCTCTGGACTATTCTATATGTTACATTATTTAATTATCATAGCAAACAGTTGAGATGGGTGCTTTTATCCCTATTTCATAAGTAAAGAAACAGAAGCAAAGAGATTACGTAACTTTCCTAAGATCACTAAGTAATGGAGACAACTTTCATATTCAAGGATACCTTGATCCAAAAGCCATCCTCTTTACTGAATCACACAGCCTCCCTCTTGTTTGTATGCTTTCTGTATAATAGTTGGAGAGTCCAGGCATTGTTTCTCCTTGTATGATCCACAGACCTTATGTGTCAGCATCATCTGGGATATTTATTAATGATGCAAATTCCTGGACTCCATCACTGAAATAGGAGTCAGAATTTCAATGGGTAAGGTTCCAGAATCTGCTTTGTTAACAGGCTTCCCAAGTGCTCCCTATGCACTCTGAAGTTTGAGATGCAGATCTGAAGTATGATCTGCATACTCATACACTTGAAAGAGGGTAGAAAAATAGAGAATATCGCAAAGCCAGCGTCAAAGATATTGATGTTTGTAGCAGGTGCTATCAGTGCCCTGTGCATATCCCTGGGCCTTAACCATGTCATTCAGGGAGCCAGCTTCAGCTGTCAATATCTTATGCCTTCTCCTTGGGCTTTTCTTCCAAGCCTTGGATAAAGCTCTTTTTGTATACATGGTAGACAAGCAGTATCAGGGTACAGTAACCAATGGCTGGTAGGAGCTGGTGTATAAATCCTCTAGCTTTCTGATTACTTGGGTGGAGGAGACTAAGTCTTCTTTTTTACAATGTTTTCCAAAGATTCGCCCATAAGATTAAGATTCTGATACCCACAGTGGTCACTGTCTTAATATCTCACCTTACATTTGCTGCCTTCTCTTCTCTGTCTCACTCCTATACTTTCAATTTTTCCAGTTTGACCCTTATATACTGCTTGCGTTTGAATCTTTGTCTCTCAGTCTGCTTCTGGAGAAACCCCAAACAAGAAAATAATTAGCTAAAAACTCTCCAATTGTAGCATCTTCTTCTGTGTGTTGGGGTGCCATGTTTCTTTCCTCCTTCCTTCACTGAGACAGCTGCCAACTTCTGGACTAATTTCAATCATCTATGCAGGGGTTGGTTTAGAAAACACATGCCAAATGCTATGTTTTCTAAATCAGCACCTATGTTTTCTAAATCAGCTCTCTGACCTCTTCTCAGCCCATCACATGCATCCATCCTTCTTAATAAAGGGCAGAGTATAAGATTATGAAATCAGTTGACATTGAGTTCAAATACTGACCTTTCTGTTTACTAGCTTTGTGACCTTCACAAGTTTCTAAGCATCTCTGGGCTTCCATGTTCTCATATATAAAATAAGAATACAATCTACCTCAGATACTCATTGAGAGGATTAAGTAAAAGAACATACATGAGGTGCCTAACCCCTAACAGTTTATCAGTCAAGGTGTATTTGTTTGCTCCCTTCCTTCTTCTGGTCTCATAAATTTTCTGAAGTCTCTGTGATCACTCTACTTCCTGGTGATCTATTTCTCCCTTATCTGAACTTGATGGCTTTTATTGATCATGCCATTCATGTGGATCTTCATGAAAAATTGACTAACAATACCTAGCAATAGCTAATATCTAATGTCCTCCCTAAAATTAGATTGTAGGTCCCTGGAATGCAACTGTGTCTTAAATTTATTTATATTCCTTTGGCCTTATATATAAAGGATATTTGATAAATTCTTTTGTTGATTTGTTGATGCATCAGTGATTATTAGCAATGTCTAACTTAATTATGTATGTTTGATCTCTACACACTTCAATCTTTATAGCTGGCACCAGCTACAGGCCGTTATAAACTCCTATGGGCCTGGCAGGGGGAATGTAAAACAAACATCCCATTCTCCCATTGAGGGCTGAAATTTCCAGAAAGTTCAGGACATGAGTGGTGTGCAGGTTGGCAAGACATTTTTTTTTTGCAGAACTTCTTGTCAGGCATGAGAACCATGGAAGAACCGAGTTCTGGCTGGAACCCTTCTTCAAATGGTTATAGTGTTTTGGAGGAGGCAAGGAGTTAGAGAACATGGTATTCTCTGTACGAAAATTGTAAGTTGGGTTCTCTCTACTCACCCCTGCACTAGAATCTGGTCCAGTGAATAATTAATTATTATTTACCTGCTTCCACTCATCATACCCAATCCCTACATTATATTACTGATATTTATTACTATATTCTGGAAGGCATCCTTAAAGCTCCCTTTTATGTTGTTTTGTAAAAAACATGTGACACCTTATTCTTTTATGGTTAGAGTTCTTTCTGCGTCCCCTAATAAATTATGTTTGCAAAATAATTTCCATGACTTCTATTTAAATTTCAAATGCTATTTCTTTCTTTTACAAAGTCTGGTCCATGTGCAACTTTCCACCTTTGTTTTATATTCCATAATTTCTGGAGATATAACCAAACCACAAGTCTCCTTTGAATACAGTGGAGACAATCAAGTATTTAAATTATCATCACTAATAATTATTACCAGTATTATGAAAAGATCTCTTTGATCCTACCTCCTTTAGTGTCTCCGCTTAAAACTCAAGAGACTTTTTAAAATGGTACCTCTTTTCCCCGTTGTTCCCTTCTTCAGGCCTTAAACATTTTTTCTTCTTGGAACTGTGATCCTATTGCCTGATATTCAAGTTAAACTTGGAGGAAAGATCATAATTTATAGAGGAAAAAAGCTTAATGATCCATGTACTCTTAACCACATTCATTTCCTTTTAAAGCTTACACTGAGATAGGTAAAAGTATCCCTCAGTAATAAGGACAACATATATTCCTGGTCCTCAGCATCTGAATCTTCCTGTCACAGAGCCACTACATGTGCTGTATCTGATGGCTTCTGAAGTAGGTCGAACAAGGCAAAGTAAGTGGACTTCTCAAGGGTTCAACAAAATTGTCCATAGGCCACTCAGAGGTAACAAAGGATATCATCCTGCTTAAACAAAATCCAGGGAGCTTTTAGTGGGGGTGGAGGGACCATAGATTTAACACTGAGCACAACCACAGAGGTTGAGTAATATGAATAGTAGAGTTCTGAAGGAGTTAAGCCTGGTTTCAATATCACACTCTGGTCTTACAGTCCAGCAAAGCACAATAAGTTGAGGCTCGGGAAAATGAACTACAATCTGGGGAACATATGAAGAATGATCAGGGAGTGATTTATAATACTCTTCTTGGCAATGAGGAAAGTGTTGGGTGAAGAGCAATATACAGAGGGAATCTATCTTGTCCTATTGTGGTCTGTATTTTTTTTTTCCTTTTGGCATTTAGATGCAAAACCCAGGTGTCACGTACAATGACACTGAGGCCTATTTTCGGGTGGAAGGTGGGAGGAGGATGAGAATTGAAAAACTACCTATCAGGTATTATGTGGATTACCTAGGTGACAAAATTATCTGTACGCTAAACCCTGGCAACACTGAATTTACCCACGTAATAAACCTGCAGATGTACCACTTGAACCTAAAAGTAGGAAAGAAAGCAAAAACAAAACTTTTGTTTATAAATATTGCTGATTACCTAGAATAAACCTGTTGAAGTAGCATTTGGGGTTAAAGGGTATGACATACTTTCAAGTAGGTAAACTTATATGAACATATGTGTATATGTGGTTTTTATCACTAAAAGATCCTTTAAAAATGTTGTACCAGTTCATATTCCTACTTGCAGCATATGAAAATGCTCATTTTTCCAAGAGGAGAACATTTAAAAACCAAAAAAAAACAATAAATAGAAAGAATTCAGTGCAGACAATATAAAAGTTTTGAAGGTAATCAGTTTTCTTTTTCTATCACACATTTGAATGCATGGTGAAAATGCTGAAGGAAGGAAGGCTAAACAGACATCTTTTACACATATCAAATTTTAGACAAATTCTTGAGGGGAAAAAAATAAACAGCATGTTGGAGGGTTTGCTCCTGAAGAAAGCTGGTAAGATGTAATGGCACAAGAGATGATATGTGATTCTTTGCATGCCATCACGTAGCCCTCTTCTCCCCTTTACCCACTGAAAATGACAGAACTTGGACTGCTTACAAGTCTGGATATATGGGAATGATGTTCCCCACATGGCCGAAGGGAAATGGCTCAGACATGTGCATTCCTGAGGCCAGCTGAGTAGTGTGGTCTTGGTGAATTCCTGTATGTTTGAATCAAGGTAATCATGGGGTTGGTGCTGCATAAGGTTAATTTGGAATTGCTTTTCTTCGGGTTTAATATGCACAGTAGCTTTTAGTAGGAAAAAGAATGGTTTCCAGGCACATTGGCCATCTTTCTGTGCTTGTTTATTATATAATCTTTATTCAAATAATATTTCTTCATATTATTGAAAGCTAGTTATATTTTTCAGTATTTTTTAAAAATTTAAACATAATACAAAAATCTCTCACAAATTCATCACCTAATGATAGGGTATCGTTTATGGCATTTACCTCCAGTTTTCTTTTCTCTTTTATGTTCTTGTGTTTCTTTTGCAGAAAATCAAACTGCATACATGCTTTATGCCTTGTTTTTTAATAAATACAATATTGTAAACATTTTCATGTCATAAAACAGCCTTTAAATACTTATTTAATGGGTGTCTAATATTTACTTGTATTAATATGTGCTGAATTATTTAAAATGCTCTCACTGTTGAACGTTAAATCTGCTTTCATTAATTTACTAATCTGAGTAACACAGTGATGAACATCTAGCAGAAATCTTTGCTGTGTTTCTGATGTTTTCCCTAAGGTATATATTTCTAGACATATGTATTGTTTATTTCTGAGAATAACAAATGATGACTAACACTGGTGCCAAAAAGCTTATTTTTCTCTTATTTCATTTGCTTTCTGCTTGCGAGTTTTGGAGTATCTGTTCTTTACAGGTTCTATTTTCTTTACAGTTTTGTTTATCCGTTTGTTTTAAAATAATAGGCTCGATGTCAGTGACCTTTCAGCTTCTATTATAGCAGACTTTTCCACTGTACTGCTCTTCGCTTAACTGGTCATTATCTCAAACTCTGACACGCATTTTCCATATATAAAACTTCCCCATGGATAGGGGCTCCTTTCAGGACAGCTATCTCTCTGATCCTCAAGTTTCACCCAACTACCTTGCAGCATCCTGCTTGGAAGGTGAGGCTGGAATGCAAGCCTTTCTCTCTCAGATCTTGTATTTGATCCCAGCTTGGTGCACCTGCTTGTAATGGAAAACCAAAGGTGTGGGTCCCCAGAGCCCGCATGACTGCACTGCCTTCTAATCCTGCCCAGCATGAGACTCACACCTGCATCACATTTTCTTAGAAGCTGCAAAGAAAAACACCCTAAACCATATCCAGTGATAGGACAAACTATGGAATTGGTTTAAATTTATGAGTTATTACTCTTGAAAATGAAACCAAAGGAAATCAGGGCTACTGTGCACTCTAAGCCCATGTTAAGGCAGTGAGTTTTACAGAACTTAAGTTGAAATTTGGTATTAAGAGATGGAGTTTCTATTTCAACTGAGTGACTCTATGAAAGCAATTTTATCTTCTTGAACTTCTTTCTGTCCAACAGAAAACAGAAATGAATATTACCCACTCCCTCACTATTACAATGTAACTTGTGAAAACATACAAATTCATATTCTGTGTTTTGTATATCTCAGAGCAAGAGAGTTAACAGATGACCATTATCCCTAGAAATTACAACTCAGATAATCTGGGTCACATTTGGCACTATTTCCTAAATATATGACGATTTATTGTTGGCATAGAAACTTCTTTTTTTTTTCTTGAAAGAAAGAAAAAGAGAGAAAAGAAGAAAGAAAGAGTGAAAGAAAGAAGAAAAAAAAGAATGTAAGAGAGCTCTTCTTGTTGCATTGATCCTTTCACCACCATGTAATGTCCCTCTTTGTTTCTTATGGTCTTTGTTGCTTTAAAGTCTGTTTTATCAGAGACGAAAATTGCAGCTTCTGTTTTTTTTTTTTTTCTCTCCATTTGGTTGGTATGTCTTCCTCCATCCCTCTGAGTCTTTGTGTATCCTTGCATGTGAGATGGATCTAGATACAGCATACTGATGGATTTTAGCTTTTTATCCAATTTGCCTGTCTTTGTCTTTTGATTGGGACATTTAGTCCATTTAAATTTAGGATTAATATTGATATATGTGAGTTTGATACTGCCATTTAATGCTAGCTGGCTGTTTTGCCCATT